>JAVYIG010018582.1:0-18437 GCA_035222895.1 Strongylocentrotus droebachiensis | reverse complement strand
TTAGGCATTTGTAATGCCCTAACTAATTTGTTGTGTCTGCACTTGAAGCACTGAATTGTTGATATGTTTATTGAAAAATACTCTTTCATGTCATGAGGACGATTACCCCCCCCCCCCCCCCCCCTCGAGGACAATAATACCCCTATATAGGACAAGTACATCCCCCAAGTAAACACCAGGGACAACTCCCTCCGGGCTCCCGAGGACAAATACAACCCTTCGAAAATACCTCACCGCTCATTAAAGGGGAAGTCCACCCTGATAACAAGTTGGCTCTAATACAAGCTGAAAAATTTTCGGGGGTAATTGTCCACGGGGTTACTGTCCTCGGGGATGGGGTAGTTGTCCTGGGGGGGGGGGGGGGAGTAATTGTCCAGCCCAGGAGGTAACTGTCCTAGAACCCTCATAAGCTGTTTTCTGTTTGTTATTACATTAGAGATTAAACTACACCTAGTAATCTGTTAGAGTACAAGATCTTGAGTGATGAAAGTGAATAAAATTATCCTTATTTCCAGTTGTTATATAATAGGGATGCATTAAATAATGATTAAAATATTAAAATAGAATTGTTTTCAAATGCCTTTCTTTATCTAAATTTGCCAAAATGTAATGAAGAATGGCTTTAAATTATGAAAGGAAACACAATTGTCATGAGCTTTATATCTTGACCCCTTGTATTACACTAAATAATGTCATGCTCTTATGATCTGTTATAGGTTGGAATATTTAAGAGGTTACAGAAGTTTCATTTCATTTTCACTTGAAAATTATTACTTGTGCTATTGCTTGTCCTGAATGATCATTTAGAAGTTGTATATTTTGTTTGTTAATGTGTAGAGCAATTCTACTATAGAAGAGATTTAGATAAAACTTCTTTGTTTATTGTATAGGCCTACATATTATTTTATTGTTTTGCTTATAATGAAGTTCTGAAAGTATGAAGAAACTTTTTGTAAGGGAACTACCTAAATATATTGAAATCAGTAGTCGATATTTTTGTCTGCAATTTGGAGTTGGGGGAAAATATTGTTGATTAAATGGAAGTTCAGCAAGAGACGGAAAACATTGTTAAAAATGTAAACATATATTTTATACAATTGGTTCTCTCATACTCCTGCTGAAATTAACTTATAAACTCTTGCTCTCAAATAAAGAGCTTAAAGGGATAGTTGAGTTCTGTTGCAGAGGGCGCTACACAAAATAATGTTGTTGTGAGATAATGAAACATATGGCTCCGTTTAGTCTCATTTCATGACGCCCCCTATCGTCAGAGCATGGTCAGATTCAGCAGCCTAACATGCATGTTAGCCTATGGACGTTTTTTTAAAAATCGTTAAAAATTCATTTTTTGTTTAAACGAAAAGCACATCCACCCCGACGTACGTTATCACTAGCTCTTTCATTGGAGCCCTCATGTCTCATTGACTTTTGAAAGTTCACCCACCGTAATTTTTCAAAATAGGTTGCAAGCTCGTCATTGCCTATAATACACATGTGAAACAAGTCTAATGTAGAGATATGAGTGTGAGGTATTGTGAATGGATATTTGAAAGCGTGTTCACTCGTCACACAACATAACTCTTATTTTTATTTTAGCTACGAGGAAACAAGGTTGCACTGACAATAAAATACATAAAAGAAAGTATTCCCTTTTCGTTTAGTTTATTGGGTACTGATGAGGCTGGCCGTACACTTGCAAAGTGTAGCCAAGCACAAGCCGAAGAATCGGAATGAAAATGCATAAATGGTAAATGTGAATATTGCACGGAGATTACATAATGATCAATGATGATAATGAACATGAATAAATGCGATGTACATAATGAACGTGAATAAATGCGATGTACATAAATAGAGCTTACGACAGAGTGGAAATGAGGTCGAAAGTCCAATAAAGATGAAGAGAGATGAAAACCCGGCCCCCCCCCCCCCCCCCCCACTCAGAGGTCGGAATGACCGCATGCGTGTTGCCAAAATGTCCGGTAAAGGGGTACTTTTCGTGCGACAAAGTCCGGCCCGAGAATTGTAAAAAAAGGGGTGTATTTGACTTTTCACCCGGAGATTTCTTTAAAAAGGGGGTGTTTTTCTTTTTTTCTCTCATCTCTTTGGACTCCTGAGAAATTATTCCGAAGTTAGGGGGGTACATTGAGCATTTTTCCTGATTTAGGGGGGTCTCCAAGGCAGGAAAAGCACGCGAAAAGCCCGCGAAAGGGGGGTTCGGAAATGTTGGCAGTCCTCAGATAGGGGGTGCTTTCAAAAAAAGGGTACGAGCATATGCGTACCCTAATAACACTGAGTGGGGGGGGGGGGGGGGCCGGGGATGAAAACGAAGGAAGGGGCTCACGCGATGATGTGCGGAGGCTTGATGGCGGAAACGCGACTTCGTGACGTGGTTGAAGAACCGTGAAGAACGCGATGTCGTCGCCGACGCTCGTGATGATGATGAATGTAGATGGAGCTCTTGGGCGAGAATAGAAGAGAAGAGAAGAGATGTGTGGTGCTCGATGACGAAAGCAGTGAGTCGCTTGATGTCGGAGGCCAAAGTGGAAAATGCAGACATCAAAGCCGATAGTGGTGCTGAGCAGTGAGTCGCTCGATTGATGAGCCGAACTTTGATGATGAATGTTTAGATGAGCTGCGGTGGGTCGAGCTCATGTGAGTGAAAGACTACCGGTGAAGAAACTGGCAGCTCCCAGCGGATAACCAAGCACCATATATGTCGGAACTTGATTTAACTGTTCCACTGGAAGACTGCAGCCCGATGAACACGGCAGAGAAAGTGAAGATGTGCCGATAGAAGTGATAGGCACAGTAGAATCAAGCCCGGAGAGGAAATCATGCAGAGACGTGTTGACTCAACTGAGATGTAAGCAGGAGTTGTTGACTCGACCGAGGTGTAAGCGGGAGTGGAGAAAAAAAACCTCGTGGTGATGAAAATACGCGGGTGAACGATGCGCGGAACCACGATGCTCGATTGGAGGAATGAACACACGTGGTCCGAATAATGAATATAAATAAGTACCGTGATGGAAAAATACAGGAGACATGAATGTACGGTGAAAGTAGGGCGAGTGTAAGATCCGCTACACTAACTTTGGACTCAGTTTACCAAGCGATTTGAAGATTATAGGTCGAGCACACGAAACATAAAAAGCATGAATTATCATAGATCACTTCTGCCTATTTCGTTTTGTCCATTTCATCCAACCCCCCACCGTAATTTTTCCATTTAGTAAAAGCAAACATTTTGCCGAGTAATTAGCAAAAACATGAATATTCATGAACGGTCAGACAATACAGCCTTTTAGTACGTAACGTATAGTGAATGGGAATGTGCGATGATCCGTGTAGGAGGTAGAGGTCAGTGGTTTGTGCTGGCAATGTTCACGCGAGCGAAAATGAGACAATCGGAGCAATATGAACTGAGTGTCAAATTTAAAAGAACATAATATTTAAAGAGAAGGTTGAGTTCTGGGAAGAGGTGAAAAATAATTTGTGAGCGTTATCATTCTTATTATGCAAGTGTGGAAGAACATTAGATAAGACATGTTCCCTGAAAAGCATGGCTCTTCAAATGCCTTCATAAATATGGCATGTAACATCGTAAAAATCCAGGGTAGGATTTTTACGCCACATGTTCGTGTAGTCCCATATACATCTTTCTGTGTACAGTGTTTGTAACTTTACCAAGACTTGGCCAATTTTTTTTTATCATTTTGATGGTTCCAGAACCTTGCAATACACACATATTGTTATATGCTAGATGATCAACCTTTTCTGGTCGATTCCACACCGTTTCTTTCACAGTGCAATCGCATGGCCAGAACTCACCCCATTTTCATATTTAAATGACAAAATCATCTTTGTTTGATCAAAATCGGTTCAGAGACGGCTGAAATATAACGATTTCTAATACTTATGTACCACCACAAATAGATATTTTGAAAAATTTGAAGAAAAAAAACGTTGAAAAAAAAACGAAATAACGCCTTTTACGTCGTATTTCAGCCAATGCCGATGTTGGCTTTTTCCACAGAATTATAATTATGTGGCTTTTTCTTGGCATTTTCGTCTTGCTTATATTACCCACAATTAGCCGGCTCATGTATTGTTATTTTTAATCAAATAATTAATTAACGGTCACCGTGTTTTTGTGGAGCTGAATTGGTATAAACTTATTGGCAAAATTCAGGCGCGAATCCGGGGGGGGGGGGGGGGGGGCAAGCGGGCCTTGTGCTACACGAATGTCGGTATGTGGAACATGTGTGACGACAATCGCATCGAGATCATTGCAAGGGATGGCATAGCCATGTCATTAATTAAGTATGTGTGCACATTAAATGAGCAGAGTTGAAAGAGCGATGAAGAGAGCAAAGAACCAGCAGTGGCTAGACCAAAGAAGAGCTGCATGTGGGTGTTTGGAACGAGTAGCCTAGTCTAACGAAGTTAATTAAGCAGTGACACTGAAGTGATGAGTGATAGTGATAGAAAGGTGTAAAACGAATTTACACAGTAGCAGACGACATAACCTACACAGTAATACACTATAGTAGTCTAGGATGAAGACTAGTCACTGTCTATGTCAGATATTATTTAGACCCAACTACAAGTATTCCCACTGGGCCATATGGCAATAACACATGCACATCCAAATAAATGTACACATATATACACCCAACTTCTTGTGTATGTGTTCTTTTGCTTAGAATGGTGCGAGATTTGCGGAAATGAAAAAGAGGTAAAATAGTAAGTGAGTTACACAAGGGTTTATGTTTGAAGAATGTGATAGGAGAGCTGACAAAGTAAATGGAAATATAAGATGGAAGGGATTTACAAAAAAAATTGTTACATCACAAGAGATACGAGCTAGATGGAGGATGAAAGTGTAAAAGAGAATGATCAATGATGTGATAAAAACTAAAGAGAAAAAAAATACTTATCTCTCATGACAAACGCTCCGAACATAATTATGGGAATCTTTTATCTTGGCACAAACCTCTTCCCTTTTTTTAACTTTGCTCAACAAGTACATGTACATTACATCTCTTCCCTCTCTTTTCTATACGCTGTTCAACAAGTCACAACTCTGGATCAATTCAAGGTTTTTCTCTGAATCATCACTCATTTATATAGCTTCATCTAATCTTGGAATCGCTAATGAGTAATTGAGACATTTTCTCTCCTTTCATCTTTTCCTCCTTTTTTAATCTCTTCCACAATTTACAAAACTATCCAAACAACACAGGAATAAAAAGATACAATTTGTTACATGATTTTATAATATATCATATATTTTTTCTTACACAATCGTCAGATGCAAAGCATCATGTAAACAAATTTACATATCACAAATATAAATACAGTAAAATCTGTGTACAAAGACCACATTATTTGTTTCCCTTCATTGAAACATGTACTGTAGGCACCATGTGCCTTTTACAAAACGGTAAAGTACGCAGCTGAAAGAGCAGCAAATTTATTTCAAAATAGCTTGGACTTCGACAAGCATTGCACAAAACATATGGCATTGCCAAACCCAGAGTTTGAGTTTGCCCCCTTTTCGATCCAGCGACAAAGGCTATTTCAAGTCAAGTATCAAGTATCAAGTTTATTTGTCTTCCAGAAAACACATGTGACAAAATATAATAGAGTATAATCATAACAGTACAATGTAGAACAAAGGAAGACGAGGAGACCTTGGTTGAAGCACAGCTTGTTAAGTTAAGGCCCCCTCATATGATGTGACAAAGATAACTTATTTATGAATACAACAACAAATATGGAATATATAAAACTATTTACAAAATACTCTCAGAGAACAACTACCCAACGTTGCATCTAATATGATCTAATATGGACAAACCCAAGCCGACACCAAGTCGAGACATCAATGAGTTATTGCTCTCTGAGTGCAGAGGTCAAGTAGGAATATATGGTATATGTCGTATGTACAGATGAGAAAGAAGAAGAAAAAAGAAAAGGGATAAAGGGGGTTATATGTCAAAGTCAAGAATTAACGAAAAAAAGATCAAAAGTAGAGTTAAATATGCTACAGTACACTAACAATAAAGCTTTTTTATTTACCATAAGGTCTATAGACATTACACTTTTTATTTTATTTATTTTATTTATTTCTAATCTTTTGACAGGGTAGCCCATTCACCAACAAGTAGTGGTCTTCCATGGAGCCCTGAATGAACATATTTACATCGTTTATAACATTTATACAGAACAGTTACAAAAATAAACATATATCATTAACCTAGTAAACAGTAATGTCAATAGGAAAATATTAATTAAGTCGCAATTATGTGAATAAGTCATGGAAATATTACAGAACATGCACATAGTGTATGTACGGCTGAGCCATTCACAAATTACAACTTTGTTTAAACAATCTCTTAAAGGGACATTGTAACATTGTTCAGATAAGAGATAGTGGTGCTAAGGTAGTGACTTCAATGCTAGATGTACAATTAAAGATAATCTGAAAATTTGAGTGAAAACGACTCATTATTCATGGTACAAATTGGGAAAAACTGATCTGATCGATGCCTTAATTCTCCCAACTATATTATTCTACTTCTATTCTGCTACTTGTCAAAGCCTGTTCAGCATCAAGACAAGGACAATTTAATTACATTTTAGGTGAATGTAAATCGTCACAAAGCAATAAAATGGCTCTACATTCCATTCCAGACAGTTAAGTGTTGACAGATTTTTATAGCCTGTTTTATGTATTTTTCTCATGGAAAAACAGTTGGGAAAATTCAAAAATGGTTGGGAGAATTTACTGTTAATCACAGTTACAGGGTGCCTCCCATTGACGCTTTTAAAGAAAACCATAGATATCATTGTGGTTTGAGAATGTTTTCACGATTTTTTGCATGTCAGAGGGTTAGTATAGTAGAAGGAATATAGTAACATTTTATACAAAAATTAAGCAATTTTTTTCATCAACCTTCAACATTGTTACCGAGTCACTTTAAATGAATTGACAGAGGAAGCCGTTCTCAACGAATTATCTAGCTTATTCCATTCAAATATGGAAGAAACAATTGGGCTACACTTATAACAACCAGTGTGAAATCTAGGCACACGTAAACATCCACCTTCTATTTGCCTTGTATGATGCTCATGTACATCATTAGGATTGATTAAGCCTACCTGAAGGTAAGAAGGTGCCAATTAAGTTATGAACGCATTTATATATCATCATAACGCGACTTAACTCAAACCGCTTGTCTAGTGTCATCCATTTAAGACTTGTGAACAAATTAGCCGACGGTGTGTCATATGTCTTGTTCAATATTATTCTTGCGGCCCTCTTTTGAATTTTTTGCAGCTTATTTGTATGAGAATGAAATCGGTTCGACCATACAACAGAGCAGTAATCTAATCGTGGCAACACTAGACTGTTATAAAGTAACTTTAAGGATTTTTGAGGCAAAAAACTCTTTGCTCTCTTTATCATGCTAATGTTTTTCTGGGTAAGTTTACTTACGTTTTCGATTTTTTTTAGACCATTTCAATTCTTCATCTATCAAAAGTCCTAAGCATTTGGTGAATTGAACTCTTTTGATCAAATTGCCGTTTAATGAAATGGTGAAAGATTCAATTTTCTTGAGATTAGCAGGAGAGCCTATTAACATGACACAAGTTTTTTCAGTGTTAAGAACAAGACGATTTTCCTTAATCCATGCCATGACTCTGTTTAACGCAACAGTTAATTTTTCTTCCACAACAGTTGCATCATTTGCACTGACGGTAAGTGTCGTATCGTCAGCATACATATCTATGATACCTTCAGGAGTACATTCAGGTAGACTATTAACATATATTGAAAATAAAAGGGGACCAAGAATTGAACCTTGTGGCACACCTAATTTGATGGTTGATGGATGCGACTTGGCTCCTTTGAATTGGGTCACTTTTTGTCGATCCCCTAAATATGATTTGAACCAATAAATAGTCCTATTACTACAACCTATACAAGCTAGTTTATGTAGAAGTAGCTCATGGTCAACAGTATCAAAAGGCTTATGAAGATCTATGAAGGCAACTCCAGAAATTTCTTTGTTATCAATATTCAACGACCATTGATTTACAACTTTTGCAAGGGCAGTAGCTGTTGAATGTTTAGGTCTAAAACCAGACTGATTAGGGTGTAATAATTGATTCACGTCCAAGAATTCACTGAGTTGTTGGTGGACGGCCCTTTCTATAATTTTACTCACGATAGGTAATATTGAAATGGGGCGGTAATTATTCAAAGAAAAAAATATCTCCAGATTTGAATATTGGTACTACCCAAGCCTTTTTCCATTCATGTTGAACAACTCCTGTAGACAGGGATTTGTTAATGATATCACAAAGAGACTCTGCGATAACATTCTTCGTCATCTTTAAAAGTTTACAGCTGATGTGATCTTCACCAGTTGCTTTATCTATACTCAGATTATCAATCTGTTTCAATACAAAATCCTCAGTAATCAAATTCAAATTAAGTTGCGAATGAGTTGGACCAATATTATTGTCCTCGTCTACTCTCAGTTGAGACTTATTCCTTCGCAGGTCCTTTGTAATCTTAGTAGCATTAGAAATGAAAAAGTCATTAAAAGCTTCAGCAATATTTGCATTGTCTGACACATTAGCACCATCAACATTTATGCTATTGGGAGATATAGGTAATGACTTAGGCACAAGGTTTCTTAAACATCTCCACATTTGCTTACCATGAGCAGGGTCACCATCATCCGACCTTGCTCAACATTGTCACATTACTCAACATCCTAGGAATAAATTATCAGAAAAATATAAAAAATTGAATCATTGGATTGATGGAACCATCCTTAGGTAAGATGGATCTATAGAATTGTTAAAATAGGTTACCCATCTGGCATGACATAGGGGCAGTGCCCCCAAGTGCCCTAGGGGCCATGATTAGACATTTTCAACTTCTTCTTAAATGAAACTACATTAGAAATAGGTATATTTTGTAGAGTTACCAATGATGATTTGAATTTAATTAATGTTCCATTGTTAAACTAGATGGATCTTTGACTGTGCAGTCGAAAATGAAACCTCCGCCAAAGAGCAATTTTACAAACCATAACAGAAGCAATTTCCAACATTCAAGTTTGATTGTAATCCATTAACGGGTTCTCAGAATATCGTGATTATAAGTTATTTTTCATAAAAATGTATAGCCCTTTAATGACCCTCAAATCTAATCAGTTCATTGGCTCTGCAAGATACATACATGTCTTGAGTTTGTGGGAATCCGTCCATCGGTTCTAATGATGATGCGATCACAAGCTATTTTTGCATAAATAATAAGCACCATGACCTCATGACCCCCAAATGAATTCAGTTCATTGTCTCTGCAAGATACATCTATGACCCAAGTTTGGCGGGAATCCATCAATCGGTTCTTGAGATTACGAGATCACGAGAACAGGACATACGTACAGATGAACAGACCCTAAAACGTCATTTGTTGCGGAGGCATAACAACTATTACTGCCTATGTGCCTAAATAATGCTGTGTATACTGTTTCTTTCTTAAGAATAGAAATTGGAAGCAAGGGAGAAATAGTTGGCTCATTACATTCTCATAGGAAGCCGCAACTTTGAAACTTGGCCCAAGTCACATTTTGAAGAAAAATATATTTTGCACAAGTCATCTCTTCATGAAGCTATCCACATAATGACATATATGCTGAATTGAACATATTTATGCACCCACTTAGTATAATGGTCTAAGTCAAGCGTGTTACTTGGGACATTACTTTTTGGCCTACATTGTTGTATGTCCAGAAATGTGAAGTGAGCTGTTTTGCTTAACCCTTACTGTACTGGGCTATTTTGAGCACCTCGTGACGGGGGGGGGGGGGGGGGGGGGGGGGGCCTGGGAGGCCCCCTCCCCTATGATCTCGGCCGTCGAAAGTCCAATGAACACGAAACTTTGCATGTTTGTAGATATTTACGTAAGGCTAATTAATTATGCAAAATGCTAATTTTATGCATTTTACAGAAAACTCTATATAGTTGTCTGTAGACTTGTGAAGAATGTTGAAAATGTGTTGAATAAATGTTTCCTTCATCTCAAATTCATGAGGTTACATTATTTTTTATGATATTTGAAAATGCATAGGTTAATTTGCATAAACTATGAATACGCATTCATGATTATCAAATCTGGAAATAAACAGGGAACTAGAATCATTACAAAAATTGTCAGACTCCACTTTTTGAATGTTAATTGAAACTCATTATTCATATGAAACTTCTTTTCTAACACAAAATAGTTATTTTGATGTAATTAATAATGATAATTTATGTATATTTGATGCGATTTTCAAATATTTATTTTCTTTTGTATTTTATTGTTTTTTATTTCTTATTATATCTATCGTTTTATTTCTAATGTATTCTTTTGTTCTGGAATACATCAAGTTACTTTGAGAAACATATAAAAGCAATTTGATATCAATTCATATCTCCCACTTAGGAAGAAATACATCTAAACCTGTATTCACATTTCTGCTTGTACATGAATATATGCAATTATAGCCTTATTTTGATGACATGCGCATACTAATTGTTATGTAACACCTTACAGGTATATCCGATTTCGACGAAAATGGTATCAAAATGTGCGTAAGACTTGAGGGAAAAAAGTCATGAAACGACAATTAAAAATTCCAAGCGGTTGCGGCACAATCTTCGAAAATGTCGGGGGGGGGGGGGGGGGCTCCCAGGCCCCCGCCCCCCCCCCCCAGTACAGTAATAATAATAATAATAATGATAAAAATATTTATAAAGCGCGACATATCCATCTCTAGAGATTCTCAAGGCGCATACAAATAATTTAAATTAATTTTTCAACATACTTAAGATTAAACAAATATTAAATGTTAACTTGCATTAGATCATACAAGTTCACTTGCTCCAGGATTAATTTGGCCAAAGTCAGGTGTAAAATTGTTTTGGTAAGTCACAACGGCATGTTTGCAAGGAATCTAGTCCTCTCATGAAACAGATTTTAATAGACAGCATTATTTGTGATTCAATAGTCAAATATTTCCAAACCTTTCTGCGAAGAATGAGCAAAAACATAATTTTAAAATGTTTTGTTGAGTTTTCTCTCTTTTTCTCAAGTCTTGAAAATGTGACGTTATTCATTAGGGCATGAGCAAAAGCCTTACATCAGAAAATGTTTAGCGTGAACTTTACACTGGTGGCAGTTGTGGAACCACTAGAGTCCTCCAGTTCCAGCAGCGAGAAAAAGCGATTGGGCAGATCAAGCAACTCCTAGCGAGTTATCAGAAACCAGCCTAATACTTATACCTGCTAGGAATCTTGACTTTCCGACCAGATCGAGTTGTTTGGCAATGACTGGGTTCTTTTGGTACTTCTAATCTCTGGGCCGGTCTGGCAGGTTCTGTTTGGTCTCTTGGTCCCTGAGCCTGAGGTAGTAAGTAAGGCATGCTTTCTTGTCGTACTCCAGACGCATCATCGTCCTTTGAAACAAGGTGTGGCGATGAGAGTGATGTGTGATGGTGAAGATCATGAGCTGAAACATAAATTAATTGCCAATCATTAAGTATGGAAAGCAAAATGTAAAACCATTACCGGTAAATGGGAAATAAATACAAAATATAACTGCTACATTACTATAACTCTCAAACAACATCAAATTCAACTAACCAACAAACTGTGGAAGTATCTGATATGATCCATATGACACATGGATCTGCTCTTATTGCAGAGCTGCCAACCGTGTACGACCAAAAAAAAGGAACCATGATGGCAAAAAAAAAAGGAATTCATTAAAATGAAACTTAAAACCACTTTGAACTTTGAATGCAGAAATGTCCATTCCTCATGCTGTTTTTTTTTCTTCCATATTAGGACCTATAGCTTATTTACAAGTACCGGTAGGTATTTTGTTGTTGTTATTTTCGTATTATCTGCGTGTCATTTTTTTGGAGAACATTTTTTCTTCAAGTATGTTTTAACGATAGTTTTCTATTAAATTATAATCAACATAACATTTGAGGGCAGCTGTTTTTGACGTGTGGTATTTAAAAAAAATAATAAAAAAATAATAAAAAAATTATAAAAAATTATTAAAAAAACATGTTATGAAGAGAAAATGTACTACCGTAATTCTGAGGAAAAAATGGAGTAATTCCGGGTAAAACGGAATGGTTGGCAGCTCTGTTATCGCGAAGCATGATGGGATTGTCCTCGGAGGTCGTGGAATACTGGCTGATGGGAAGAGTTCCGTCTGGTTTGAAGGTTTCATCCTTGTACCTGATGGACTGCTTTGTGGCTGAGATTTTGGTTTGAGAAGCGATGTGCTCTTGCAACTCAGCAAACCTGCATGCATGACAAAGCAAAAAGTTGGAAATGAAATGCCTGATGCTTACATGACTAACAAAATTAACTACCAGAGACAAAAGTTGTCCTGATATCTTAGAGATGTTCATTCCGAAATAGATCTTTAACCTAATTTCCTTATAAAAGAAATAAAAAAATTAACCAGATGGATCTTCAACTGCATGCAGTTGAAAATGATGCCTCCGCCATAGAGCAATTTAACATACCAAAACAGAAGTATTTTTTAAATTCAAGTTTGATTGTAATCCATTAACAGGTTCTCAGAATATCGTGATTACAAGCTATTTTTCATAAACATTTATGACCCTTTGATCTTTGACCTCATGATCCCAAAATCTAATAAAATCATTGGCTCTGCAAGATACATACATGACCAAAGTTGGCGGTAATCAGTCAATTGGTTCTTGAAAATTGGTTCACAAGAATGGGAGTTACGGACGGACAACCCAAAGGAAAAATGCCTCCGGCTACTTTGAAGCAGAGGCATGAAAATCATTTTCAAATCATCCATTTTCAATTAAATGGATAAATCATTCAATTACTTCATGACCATGTCATAGTATTCAATTGCGCAACTAATTCTAAAATGACAATAAATACTGATTGCAGTCCAATCCCTGGGCCCCAGTAATTGACTTAAATATCCCTAAATTTACTTCATTTTTAATGCTTTGTTTTGTGTTTTGAACCTGGTACCTGCAGATTCTAAGACCATTGCTAAAACCCCTGAGTATAATACATTTCTGTAGAAAATTTGAAAGAAATCTGTTAAGAAATGGGGCAGTTAGAGCGCACAAAAGACAGCCACCAAAATATGACCTTTGACCCTATAACAGACGGAACACAGGTGGCAGCATCACCAGCACTAAAGATGTGTAGATTTATTTATTTGAAATAAATCCTTCAAGAAATGTGGCAGTTAGAGCCATATAAGACATATGCCCTTTAGGCTTTGATCATATAAAAGACGGAACAATGAGGGCAGCATCATCCAAAAGTGTACATGTAGATGTGTAAATTTTACCAAGAAACATCTCTATACAAAATTTGAAAGAAATCCATCATGAAATATGACCTGCAGAGTGCACACTAGACATCCACCTTTTAAACCTATAAAACATGGGACACTGGTGGCAGCATCACCAAAAACTACAGGTGCATAGATTTTACCAACATACACTTCCATGCTCAATTTGAAAGAAATCTGTCAAGAAATGATGCAGTTAGGCTGCACACTAGAGCACACAAGACATCTATCAAAATATGACCTTTGACCCTATAAAACACAGAACACTGTAGGCAGCATCACCAAAATCTATCAGCTTGTAGATCATACCAAGAAACACCTTTGTTAAAAATTTGAACAAAATCCCTTGAGAAATGTGGCCTATAGAGCACACCCAAACCATCCAGAAAAATATAGCCTTTTACCCTATAGAAGACGGAACACTAGGGGCAGCATCACCAAAAGTTATAGCAGTCTAGATTATACCACGATACACATCAATACAAAATTTGAAAGAAATCTGTCAGGGAATGTGGCAGTTATAGCGCACACATGAATAAGACACGGCGGCGGGGTAACGCTGCTGAATCCAAAGTACCCCACAAGCATACTGCCGGGGAATACAATTAGACTACAGTAGATCTTGATGTAGGATGCTTCGCACACCCTGAAAACATCTATGACTGTTCAGATGGTTTGTTTTGAACCTAGCTGGTACCTTCAGGTTTTAAACCCATTGTTCAAACCACTGCATACTTACTTATCAGTGGGACTACAGTAGATCTCCATGTGTCGGGCTTCACAAACCAAAAACTTGTGTATGGCTATCTTGTTGGTGATGGCTTGTGATGCTTGAAAGAACTGTTGAAAGGACCAAACAGTGCTGGGATTACTCTCCAGCAAGCCAGCCAGCAGGGGTGTAATCAACGTCTTGAGGCCTCTGAAATGTAGAATTTTTTAATGATATTCATAAAAGTACACTAATGTTGATCCAGGTTTAAGTGAGTAAAGGTAATCCAATGATTTATAATATATATTTATTTATTTGTAGCAACCAGAGGGTTGGATTGATATAATACATACATTTTCAACATGATTATAAACATTATTAAATTGAGTACAATGAAATTGGCAAATTATGAATATAAATACATGTAGATCATTAATACAAAGAACATTACAAATCATTCAGGTATATCATATTACAAGTAAATAATTACCAGAAAAAAGAAACGACATAAACTTGAATAGAGAAGAAAAGGGAGCAAGAGAGGGGAAAAGAAAGTAAAGAAGTGAAAAGGCTGCAGATATCAATCAAGTAAACTCTACATCCAATGATCCAAATATCAAAATAGATCATATAACGAGATAAGAATTTGTCACTGAAGACGAATGAGGTAGTCTGGACGTTTTTTTTTAGGATCTCATATGGAGAGATAAAGAGAGAGAGAGAGAGAGAGAGAGAGAGAGAGAGATGTGTGGCAGTAGATAGATATTAAGGAGAGAGGGAGATGGGGTATAGTCATGTACAAAAAAAAAAAAATGCGCTGGTCAGAGGGATAAAAGAGGAATCAGAATGCATGCACTTGGATGGAGAGAGGATAGTATAAGGAAACATGGTAGGGGTGAAATAAGAATACAAAGGGCAAAGGAAAGAGCTAGAGAAAATTAAGGGACATCCTAAGACATAAAAGAGGGAGAACAGGAGCCAGAGGCGTGAAAGGGAGAGGGTGAGAGGGATGAGAGAGTAGAGAAAGAGAGAGAGAGTAGAGAAAGAGAGAGAGAGAGAGAGAGAGGCAGAGACAGAGGGAGACAGAGCAAGAGAGGGAGAGGGAGACAGAGAGGGAAAGGGGGAAAGGGTGAAAGAGTAGAGAGAGAGACAGAGCAAGAGAAGGAGATGGGCAGACCAAGAGAGGGGAAGGAAAAAAAGCAAGAGAGAGGGGAGGGGGGAGAGAGAGAGAGAGAGAGAGAGAGAGAGATGCAATGAAGAACGATGCATTCAATATATTTCCAGCATTAACAGAATTTAATATTTATTTATATAGAGAGAAGTATAGACATAAAACAATTCTTTGTCCATGGAATGGACGTAAACATCGCATATACCTGGGCCAAATATAAACGTCTGGGAAGGAGACTAGCATCATAGAAACGGGACGAATTGATATTGTAGCAGATTTGGGAGATTAAAGTTAATACAAAGTTTTGGGAAATTTTGATATTGGCTGGATAGTCATTCTTTACAATTTTGATATATTTGGATGCCCCTGTGGATGTACAGAGTGAGTAAAAAAAAAGTTTACACCTAGAAAATTGCTAATTATTTTATAAATTATCTATGAACAGTAAATTATTATACATCTTATGAAAGAGTGTTTTATCCCGAATCATTCAGTATCATTTTTGTGTGGTATGTGTTCACGCTTGGGTGAACAGGAGGCATTGTTGCGAGTGTGCAAAAATCGACTTGCGCCAAAGTTGCCTTTGTGATGTTTTAATAAAACAATTGGGATTTGGGTATTAATTCGGTCTTTGCAGATCTAAATAACACCCCTAACAAAATTAATCATGCCACACATATTAAATATTGAATATCAAATATCAAGGAACATTTGTGCGCGTGTGTGTGACTTTGCCCTTTGCAAAAAACATATGTAATGCATTTCATTTGATACATTCAATCCATTCTCTCACTCCACTAATCCCAACATAATACATACTGAAGGCATCACTTTGGCACAAGTCGATTTTTGCACTCTCGCAAACAATGCCACCTGTTCATCCAAGTGTGAACACATACCACACATGGATGGTACCAAATGATTTGGGATAAAACACTCTTTCACCAGATGTATAATAGTTTACTGTTCATAGATGATTTTAAAAATAATTAGCAATTTTCTAGGTGTAAACTTTTTTTTGACTCAGTATTATAAGCACTAGAAAAATTAGCCCCTAAAATACTTCTGCTTTTGAGTAAAATTGAATATAAAAATTTATCGGTGCTCCCGGTAAATTTTGATAAATTTTAAATAGTGCTTACGGCCATACAATAGTAGCTGCAACCATGAAAATCTCAGAAAATGAATTTGTGATATATAATTTCGAAACGGAAATAGCCAATCGGTCGATTTTAGTCAAGAAACATTGTTTTATGGCTTCATTAATATCTTAAACTTGAGAGGGAGCTTTACAACATAAAGAGCTTATTACTTATTCCATAACTTTAGACTCAAATTCAACCGCAACAACCAGGGCTCAAATTAATTTTTTGTCCACGGGGGCTCTTCCAAAAAACAAGGGAAACGCTCTCGGCGGTCTCGCCTGCATTACGCAATTCAATATGATGAAAAATTGAGGTCCCACTTGGGACATTATTCATAGGCAGGGTGGCCCATTAGCAGGCCCCCCCCCCCGAATGAAATCCTCTAAAAATAATCAGCATTTTGAAGTGAATATTGACCAAGAGTCATTGGAAGAACTATTTACTATAATTTGTACCAAGATTAATAACTTTAATGGAACATGAAAAAATAACAAAAAATGATTTTTAAATTTTTTTTTAAATCCTCACATACTGACCTAAAATGACCTTTGACCTAGACTTTGTGACCTGGAATTTGCGTCATAAGATTTGTGATACTTGATAACCCTTGTGTAACAGTTTCATGGAAATTGAACAAACAGTTTTGAAATTATGCTAAAATGTCAAAATCTTGATGTTGATGCCACAAAAGAGTCTAAGTTTGTTGACCTTAAATGACCTTTGTCCTTAATTTAGTGACCTGAAATTCTACTCACATGATTGGGGATACTTGATAACCCTTTAGTGTAAGTTTCATTGAATAAGAACTTATACTTTCAAAATTATATTAAAAATTCAAAAACTTAACCTGAGGTTAAGTTTTCGATGATGATGCCACAACATAGTCTAAGTCTATTGACCTGAAATGACCTTTGACCTTGATTTTGTGACCTGAAATTCTGCTCACATGATTGGGAATACTTGATAACCCTTTAGTCTAAGTTTCATTGAATGAGAACTTATACTTTCAAAATTATACTAAAAATTCAAAAACTTAACCTTAGGTTAAGGTTTAGATGTTGACGCTGTCAACGGAAAAGCGGCGCCTATGTCTTGCTTTTTGCTACGCAGGCGAGACAAAAAGGAGCCCCCGTGAGCCTTCTCACGTGGGCTCTTTTAGTACTGACGGGGGCTCCTTTTTATACAAATTTCCATTGATTGGTACCCCTGAAACTCCTCAATTCTTTGCTATTTCTTCATTATCATTTATTTAAAGTCAGCATTTTCCCTCTTACAAATTTTCAAGTTAAATATCTGTTACTGACTTTTATCCGTGATTACATTCCCTCCATTTCTTCCCGTTCTGCACATTATTTCCTCCTCATTACTCGAAATAACCTTATCCACATTATTTCTTTACTTTAAGTCTTTACCCAGGGGCGGATCTAGCTTTTTTCTATAAGGTGGGGGGGGGGGGGGATTGACCCAATAACGATGCATCGTCCACGAGCCACGTAGTGGGGAGGTGATTTTTTGTTGTTGCTATTTTGAACCCCCGTAAGTGATGTTCTCCTGACATCTACTAACATCTATACTAATACTGTGTGGGTCTGGACACATAATGGCGTTTTTCTATGCACATCACATTTTCATTTGGCAGCCCAAGGGGGGGGGGGGGGGGGGGAGGTAAAACCCCCTAACTTCCTTCCGTAGATCTGCCCTGTTACCATATCCTTCCACAACATCTTTGGTTTTCCTCTTCTTCTCAATATTGATTTACTGGTCGTGGTTCATAATTTGCTGTTCTTTACGAATCACTAAATTTCAGAGGATTCACGCTTTTCACAACAAAAAACTTCTCCATGACCATGTTTCAGCCCTTGCACGATCGCCTCCAGCTCCAACAGATATGGGGGCGGCAGCGTGCACGCACGTACTAACGGCGCAGTATAGCCACTGCTGACGGCTGCACTGCACTGCGAGTTTCCGTTTGTACCC
>JAVYIG010018581.1:0-18448 GCA_035222895.1 Strongylocentrotus droebachiensis | reverse complement strand
TATAACTAAACATAGACCTAAGTTGAACAAATTGTATGCTATTTAGGTGTCATCAACTCCCGGCCCCCCCCCCCCCCCCCCCCCACTCCGAGAACGGATGGACCCATGCGTGTTACCAAGATGTCCTTTTCGTAACAAAAGAAAAAGGTCGACCCGTATTGACTTTACACACCAGACTTTTGCTGAAAGGGGGGGGGGGGTGCTGAAAAAGGCCTGTATAACAAAAGAAAAAGGTCGACCCGTATTGACTTTACCCCGGCCCCCCCCACTCAGGGGTCGGAATGACCGCATGCGTGTTACCAAAATGTCAGGTAAAGGGGTACTTTTCGTGCAACAAAGTCCGGCCCGAGAATTGTAAAAAAAAGGGGTGTATTTAACTTTTCACCCAGAGATTTCTTTAAAAAGGGCCGGGGGGTGTTTTTTCTTTTTTTTCTCTCATCTCTTTGGACTCCTGAGAAATTATTCTGAATTTAGGGGGGTACATTGAGAATTTTTCCTGATTTAGGGGGGTCTCCAAGGCAGGAAAAGCCCATGAAAAGCCCGCGAAAGGGGGTTCGAAAATGTTGGCAGTCCTCAGATAGGGGGTGCTTTAAAAAAGAGGGAACGAGCATATGCATACCCTAAATAACACTGAGTGGGGGGGGGGGGGGGCAGGGACTTTACACACCGGACTTTTGCTGAAAAGGGGGGGGGGGGGTCACTTGGAACACGCATATGCGTACCCTAAATAACACCGAGTGGGGGGGGGGGGGGTGGAGCCGGGCATCAACTATCACTAAAGTACCGATTTTGAGTGAAATCAGTTGAGTTTTGTACAGTGTAGTTTGAAATGCTGAAAATCAATATGAACAGTTTTTAATACACAGCCAGCGCCAGGATAGTAATGCAGCTTTGTGTGGGCAAAACCAGGGACATGGTGATGGTTCGTGATGTCCACCAGCCTAGGTATCCTGCCGGGCGGGAGCGGCGGGCCCGGCGAACCTGGTAGGGCTATCATTTCCATTTGAATGTGCAAGTTAGATTTATTTAAAAAAGAATAAAAGACGGTGTTACTGTAGAACCTACCTTAATCAGACGGCTGGGCACATAATAGAGACCTATCTTGATGTCAGAATACTAATGTGGTCTAGTACTTTCAGTCGGTCAACCGTGTTCGTGAACGAGAAGAAAGACAGCTGCACGATGCGATGGAGAGTTAGCTCGAGAGCGGGCTGCATGCCGTCGCGTCCGGGGCATGCATCGCAGGCGGTCACATCCGAGCTTCCAGCGTGGCCGTGGATGAGCCAGATTGAGAGCGAGGGCTAGTTTCTCGAAACTGTCATAAGTCTAAGTTCGTGGAGATTTGGTAGAAACACGTGTTAGATCTCTATCACACGTTTCAATACGATGTCTAAAAAGTTAGACTTAATGACGGTTTCGAGAAACCTCCCCAGGTGTTCGGTGTCGGGGATCAGATCCAGTGGATGCCTGGTACTGGGAGGCGCACGCCCCCCCTTTTTTTCTCCCAAAAAAAATGTGTTCACATACATATTCTGTTTAAGCATTTGGATAGGCCTTAGAATCTGCCAAAAGGCTAAGATTATCCGGGGACCGCATCCAGTTGAAGGCTTCATTCTTGCAATTTCGTATATTTCAAGCTTCCTCTCCCCCCCCCCTGTAAAGTCTTTGATCTGCCCCTGGATGTATGGCCGGGGTAACCTGGCGCTACAGTCGTTTGTAGAAAAAATATTGCTGGGCGCTGTCGCCTGGTTAATGAGTCTAACCACAAAAAGTAGGTCATAAAATAGCGCTCAATGACTACTGGACGCAGCTCCAACACATGTTGGATGTGATACAAAAGCGGGTCAATACATATTGCATCATTTTTCCAAAACTGGTCAATGACTTCAATGTCGCAGCTTGTATCGGGTGCAATCACCGTAGCTGACGTGATAACCGCTAGAACAAAGATACCGTTAGATATGGATGCTTTGGCTGCACATGACACTCTATGTCAAGACTTGCAAGAGGCTTTGAAACAAGAAGATCCTGACTACAAGCAGCCGAGGCAATCGAGTAAGAAAGGGAAAAGTGTCAGTTTTACGAGAAACGCTAGAATGGACAAGCTAGAACTTGGTAAGATCGTAAATGCAGTTGAAAAGAACATACCTTTGCCCACTAAGAATAGCATGAGTGTCATGGTCGGTACACCTGACGACAGGATGGCAGTGGGATGTAGTAATGGTGGCGTGGAGATCTTCTCTGCTGATGGCCAGCTCCAGCAGAAAGTTCTCAAACATGCGGTAATTCGTGGAGTAGGGTTCCTCTCTGACGATCGGTGTGTTATACTTGATGGCTCAAACAACATCACACTGTTCACAATATACTACACAAAGTTGAATGTAATGTTTGAGACTCTGAGTGAAGATGAAGGAGGATTTTCTAACCTCACTGTAGACGGTGATGATCAGATCTATGTTAGCTACAGGAAAGCCAAGAAGATTCAGGTATTCTCACCAGCAGGTGGGAGTGTCATTAGGGAGATACCATGTGATGGGTATACACCTCATCAGATTATTAGTTATAATGATCACCTGATCGCCGAATGTGGTGATACAATACGATTGATTGACAAACAAGGTGTTGTAAAATATAAGCTAACGAAATTAGGTGATTTCCCATACGCCGCTGTGTCTCAAGGGAATACAATCCTGATAGCTACCGTGAAACACAATGTAGGTTCGGTCAGCATTGATGAGTACACTAACGAGCTGAAGCATGTCCAGAACCTTGTCTTCGATTACAAGATTGAGAAGCCTGAGGGAAATTGGTACTATCTCCAACAATACCGATCAGGAGAGATCGCTTTTTGTACCCCTGATAGACTCTATTTATATCCTAATTTATTCCACTGAAAATAATGGATGTCCCCCGTTTCTTGCACTGTATGATGCCACTGTCTTCAGGCCCGTAGGAAGAAAAGGGAGTGCAATGTGAATGATTATATACCTCTTTTTTCTGGTCAAAATAGGCACGCTGAAAAATTTAGAATAACATTACCATTTGTCGAAAATGGACTCATCTTCTCCCCCTTTTTCATTTTTTCTCAAAAATTAGTTGATGTGTGGGAATTGTTATGAGCATGCGTGTGTGTTAGAGAGAACAAGAATGTAGGTCAATTGTGTAAGTGGGTGGGTGCGTTTGTGCTTATATATCAGTTTTACCTGTTTTAGCTTCTTTCTTGTTAAATTTGTCAAATATCTATAACAAAAATACACCTCGTATCGCCAAAACCCAAATCAAAAATAGAAATACATGTATTCTTTAAGAGGATTTTCTTTTCTTTCTGTGACTTCATAAAGTAAATATATATAACATCCAGAAGAATCAGTTATATTTTTTAATGGATAACATGGATTTTTGTTGAATAATTTAGAAATGATATTCCTAGATCATGCTCAATTTGAATGATTGCACATTTCTAAAATATAACAAGTAACTTTCTTTTAACATACTTCTGATGTGTTTATCTTTCAAGATTTTGATATGAACAGTTAATGATTACTTTACATGTGAATATGACTGTTTTGGTAGCTGTTATAAATGTATAAATGATGTAGACACAATGTAATTATCGCGGACTAAAAGATTATTTTTACAGTAGGGGGTAATCATCCAAGTAATGGAAGTTTTATGTATTGCTGTTCAATACATTGATTTTTCTTCCACAGAATCATGAAAGGATATATATGCCACTTTTCATAACGATTTCTACTTCTTACAATTTCTATAGTTTTGTACTAGAAAGTTTAAGCGTTTGAAAGTCGACATCTTGATTGTATGATATACAGGTGTATGTTGTAAATATATTGTAAAAGCAAATAACAAAATAACGCTATATGTTTGAACATTATTGACTGAGATATCTTGTATTTTGTTTTTATGTTTACTTTCCGTCTGGCAAAGTACATGGGAGAAATGGCATGGGACTTGTCAAAAATACCAAATTCATTCATCACTTTTTGGAGATATTTCATTTGTCTGTGTTTCCATTTAGAGCAAAATGGTCTTTATTAGTTTTGAGAAAAATCTGAAAAGTTGTGACTTTACATTACTCTTTGTTCACTTTGTACAAAAGATTTCTTTACACATGAAACAAATACCATGTGAATATGACTTTTTTGGTAGCTGTTATAAATGAATAAATGATGTAGACACAATGTAATTATCGCGGACTAAAAGATTATTTTATAGTAGGGGGTAATCATCCTAGTAATGGAAGTTTTATGTATTGCCGTTTGATACATTGATTAAAACAATAAATATTATCCAAAGCATTTCAGATCACTGTCTGATTAATCGAACTAGATTTTTCTTCCACATAATCATGAAAGGATATATATGCCACTTTTCATAACGATTTCTACTTCTTACCATTTCTATATAGTTGTGTACTAAAGAGTTTAAGAGTTTTGAAAGTCGACCTATTGATTGTATGATATATGTTGTAAAATATTGTAAAAGCAAATAACAAAATAAGGGTACGTGTTTGAATATTATTGACTGTGATATCTTGTATTTTGTTTTCTATGTTTACTTTCCGTCTGGAAAAGTAGGCCCTACATGGGAAAAATGGCATGGGACTGTGTTTCCATTTAGAGCAAATGGTCTTTATTAGTTTTGAGAAAAATCTGAAATTTAGTGATTTTACTTTCCTCTTTGTTCACTCTGTACTGAAGATTTCTTTAAACATTATAACAAAATACACTATATTATCATCATAACTGTATTTACAAAAAATGAAGATATGTTTTTGACATTTTCGGACGTAAAACGCTGGCTTGACACGTGTTTCGTTTTGTCTGTGTAAGGAGGAGGAGTCTGTGAGGCGACAGTAATAATTTCGATTTGTCGTCACGCTTTGCCATTTTATCAACAGCAACAGAAGAAAGATGTTTCAAAGAAAGATATTTCAGAGGGTTTACCAACTCGGCTTCAACCGACATAATGATAAACCACTATTTCAAACTAATTAACTAAGCAAACATAAAAAGTAATTAAAACAAAAACAACTTATAGTTATTCTTGCAAAATATTAATCTAATTTGAACTTTTTGTTTTTTCATTGATCTATTGTACTATATCATGCACTGTGATGTGCATTTCTTTGTGGTAGTAATGTTGTGTTTGGTACTGTCATTATAATCTGGTACAAACTTTAACTGTTAATTATATCTTCTTTAAGTCGGCCGCCTATAAAGTCCCCTTCCTTTCTGGCTGCTACCTTCCAAGCAATTTTGATATTTTTGTACCAATGGCAATGCATTTACATGTATTCTTTTATTTTCTATTTTACAAAAATCGGTCTGTGTTCAACTTGAAAGATACTTCAAAGAAAATGATATAATTTATGAATTTCAATCTGGTTTTCCGACATGATTATTCGACTGAAACATGTCTAATTCATTTGACTGATTATTTGCGGACAGACAATTCCCAAGGGCGCTTTGTTTGTATGGTGCTCCTTGATCTGCAAAAAAGCTTTTGATACAATTAATCATTGCGTCTTATTGAAGAAGTTACAACTTGTGGGTTTTAATAAGGCAAGTTTAGAGTGGTTCAGAGCCTACTTATCTAATCGACACCAAGTAGTGGCCATTCGTGATATTCGTTCCAAACTAATGCCTATAACGTGTGGTGTTCCTCAGGGAAGCATTTTAGGCCCAATTCTATTTTCAAGTTACATAAATGATATGTGTATTTGTATAAAAGACTTTAAACTAATATTGTACGCAGATGACAGTGTACTACTCTATTTAAATCCTGATCCTAAATATATTGAGGAAAAGCTCAGTGAACAGCTGTTTACGTGTGTCGATTGGATGACTGATCATAAGCTTTCTTTACACTTGGGAAAACAGGAAGCATTTTGTTTTGTTCTAAAAGTAGTTTTAAAAAGTCATTTGAATTCAAAGTGACACACAATAATCAAGAGAAAAGAATCTGTGAAGAATTTGGGCATTGAGTTGGCTAGCACAATTTCATTTTCATCTTTAGTAGAATCAGTTGTAAAAAAAGCAAATTCTCGTCTGAAATTTTTGTACAGATATCAAAGTTGTATGGATTTAAAAGAAAGACGTATACTCTGTTTTGCTCTTATTTAATGTTTAATTGACTATGCCAACCCTGCATGGTATAGTAACATAAACAAGTCAGATCAAAAGAAGTTGAAAATTATACAGAACAAAATGGTGAGATTAATCAACTGTTTTGGTCCAAGGACTCGTGTTGGCTACAGCGAACTTTGTAAAGCTGGTTTTTTTAAGTCAACCAAAGATCGAAACAACTCGTATTGCATCACGTGCATAAAATATATCATACTAGGTCGAATCATTATATTCGATCCAACTTCGATCTTGTTACTGACTTACATGATTATAATACAGGAAATAGCCCATTCAGCTTTAACCTACCAGAACGAGTAGGTAGTATTGAAAATTCGATTTATTACAATGCCATAAAACATTGCAATTTCCTTCCGGCCAATGGTATAAAGGAAATAGAAAACTATGCTCATTTAAAGAGGAAATTAAAGGAATACCTAATACTTGAGAGTCAGAGAAGAGAAGCGAATGACATGTTATATGATTGAAATTTGTATTCTTCTGCCGGTTCATACTTTTCCATTTTGTATATATATATATATATATATATATGTATTTGTACTTTATAGAAATTCTACACATTTATCATTATTTTCCTCTTCTTCTTCCCCCTCTTCCTCCTCCTCCTCCTCTTTTTTTCTTCTCCTTCTTCTTTTTCTTCTTGTACTTATTATCATTTCAATCATCAGTTTAATGTTGTTATTATTATTATCTTTAATAAGTATTTTTTTTCTTTTTCTTATCCGTCTGTAAATATTACTATTTCAACTTATTAATTTTGTACATGTCTGTAGGGGACCCCACTGGAAATATTAAGCTCTCGAGCTTTCGTGGGTTATCTAGTTCAAGCTGACTTAATGTTGATCTTTTATTATTGTATGGTGTTATATGTTGGAAGCTTGGCGAATAAAAATCAATCAATCAATCAATGTGTTATTCCATGTACAAGCGTTTGTTTTTTATTCTTAAATAGCAATGGTGGACTTAAAGATGAAGTTGAGTTCTGGTCATGCGATTGCATTGTGAAAGAAACGGTGTGGAACCGACCAGAAAAGGTTGATCATCTAGCATATAAGAATTTGTGTGTATTGCAAGGTTCTGGAATCATCAACATGATAAGAAATTTGGCCAAGTCTTGGTAAAGTTACAAACACTAGCACAGAAAGATGTATATGGGACTACACGAACACGTGGCGTAAAAAGCCGGCCCCCCGATTTTTACGATGTTACATGCATATTTAGAATATGAAGGCATTTGAAGAGCCATGCTTTTCAGGGAACATGTCTTAACTGATGTTCTTCCACACTTGCATAATAAGAATGAGTAATGCTCACAAATTATTTTTCACCTCTTCCCAGAACTCAACCTTCTCTTTAATTGACTTGAAAGAAAACTGTAGTTATTGATACAACGTTTTACATTGTACAAATACATTTCTTACATGACTTTGCAAAACAGGATATGAACTCTTTATACGGGAGGATTAAATGGAGAGGGGGCACAGTCACATTATCTGACGAAACTATTCTTTGTGCATACTCACACAGACCGCCTGTTTCCTTTTTGTTGTGCGCATGCAGTCGCAAATTAAGGTACTCCAAATTGTTCCGAGTCAATGATACAACTCATCCCATGCATCTCCGTACAAGCAGAAAGTACAAAAATGTTCAAGCCAGGATCAAACGATACCATGCAGCAGAGGCGACGGAGCGACTTCCAAAGTGGGGGGGGGGCACCAACAAAAAAGGGTACTTTCTGGGAAAAAAAGGGCACCTACAAAGGGAAATCTCAAAGCGAAAATATACCATTTTTAGACATTGGTATATACGCCTTTAATGTGATTACATTATCGGGGATGATTTCGATATTAATTTTGTTTCTCTTTATACACCGTATAAAATATCGCTTAAGCATCATACCTTGCAGTTGGGTGTGATGGTCGACAAAAATCATTTGCGAGCGAGCAAAGCAAGCGAGGAAAAATATAAGATTTGTGAGGTCGCAGTGCGAAAACTACATCTTATAAAGAGGAAAAAACCAATCCTCATCGGGTTATAAATAAGCACATTCTCATAACAGCAAACCGAAAAGACCTTTAATAAGTAACAATTATAACATCTATAAATGTGAGCGAGCGTAGCGAGCGAGCTTTGGGAGATATTGCTCTTAGTCGCTTGAAATTAGGGGCACGCTTAATGATGAGAGGAAAAGGGGACACTTATCGAAGGGATAAGACACTTATTAGACAATAAAAGGAGCACGTGTCAAAGTACAAAGGGTTATTATTAGAGTTGAAAATGGGGCACTCACCAGGGATGAAAAGGCACTTATGAGAACGGAAATCGGGCATTTTGTCGACGGAAAAGAGGCAACCATCATATTTTTGATAGGGGCATTTATGAAAAAGGGATAGGTTCCTCATAAGAAAGGAAAAGGGGCACGTATCGTTGTTAAAAAGGTTAATTATCAGAGGTGAAAAGGGGCACACACCATATATGAAAGAGGCACTTATGAGAATGAAAAGTGGGCACTAATAATAAACGGAAATGTGAATTTGTTAAAAGAAAAGGAGCACCGATCAGATTTTTATAGGGTCATTTATTGGAGGTGAAAGGGGGCTTTTATGAAAAGCAATTATTATGAAGGAAAAGGAGCATTTATTAAGGAAGGAAAAGTGGCACGCGTCAAAATAAAAGGGGGTGTTATTAGAGATGAAAAGAGCACTTATGAGGAGGAAAAGGGGGCACTTGTAAAAAATAAAAGGAGTATCTCTCAGAATTGAATAGGGTAATTTACCAGACATGAAAAGGGGCACTAGTAGGAGAATGAAAAAGGACTATTTTCATAGGTGAAAAGGCGAAGGGCTCTTTGTTAAATGGGGGCACTTATCATAATGAAAAGGAGCACTTATTAGCAGTGGCGTAGACAGGTTCGTACACCTGGGGGGGATGACTCAGGGGCGGATCTAGGTTTTTGCTAAAGGGGGGGGTTGACCAAAATCGTCCACGAGCCGCGAAGCGGCGAGCCAATTTTTTTGGGGGTGTTTATTTGAACCCCGTAAGTGATGTTTTCCTGGCATCTATTAACACAATGGAGACCATAAAAAGCAGTGCATGATAACGTCTTTTTAAACCAACTAACAGTTAAATACACAGTTATATCCAGAGTTATCATGTGTTTGGTTAAGTTACCAGATGAGTTGAATATCTTCTCACAATATTTGCACTTGAAAGGGTTTCTCTCCAGCGTGCGTTCTTTTTTCTTTCTTTTTTTCTTTTTTGTTTTCTTCTCCCCCCCTTTTTTTTGGGGGGGGGGGGGTGGCCGCCCAAGGGGGGGGGGTTTAGGGTGCGTTCAATCGAATTTTCGAAGCTAGAATCACAAACATGAATCACAAATCAAAACGCCATTACAAAAAACAAGGTCACCGCTGATTCTAGCTCATTTCGAGCCCAGCCACTGCGGATTACACTCGCAGTTTGACCCAGGAAGTATAGGTCAACTTCGGCGCGCGCTTTTTGGAATTGTTTACGGCCGACTGTCGACTGCTGTTTTTAGCATAGATCGCAATAATAAAACAAAGAATGAGAAGGTGATGGAAGGAAGAAACAAAAAATAACATAAGGAAAGACAGAAAGAGAAAGTGATAGAATGATTGAAACAAAGAATAACATAACAGAAAGTGATAGAATTATTAAAAAAAAGAATAACATAAGAGAAGGTGATAGAAGGAAAAAAAAAAAGATTAACATAAGAATAGAAGGAAGAAACAAAGAAAGTGATAGAATTATAAAAACAAAGAATATCATAAGAGAAGGTGATAGAAGGAAAAAACAAAGAATAACATAAGAATAAAAGGAAGAAACAAAGAATAACATAATGAAAGACAAAAAGAGAATGTGATACAAGGAAGAAACAAAGAATAACATAAGGAAAGAAAGAAGAAAAAAAGAATAACAAAAGAGAAAGTGATAGAATTATAAAAAATAAAGAATTACATAAGAGAAGGTGATAGAAGAAAAAAAACAAAGAATAACATAAGAATAGAAGGAAGAAACAAAGAATAACATAAGGAAAGAGAAAGAGAAAGTGATAGAATGATTAAAACAAAGAATAACATAAGAGAATGTGAGTGAAGGGAAAAAACAAAGATAAACATAAGAATAGAAAGAAGAAAAAAAGAATAACAAAAGAGAAAGTGATAGAATTATAAAAAATAAAGAATTACATAAGAGAAGGTGATAGAAGAAAAAAAACAAAGAATAACATAAGAATAGAAGGAAGAAACAAAGAATAACATAAGGAAAGACAGAAAGAGAAAAAGATAGAAGGAAAACAAGGTATAACATAACGGAACAGGCCACGATAAAGAGCATGGTATAGTAAACGCAAATTGCATGAAAAGCAGGCGCGCGGTTTTTGCCCAAACCGGAACAGGCTCCGTCATACAATCATAATTGAAAACTCCGTCCGTTCAATCGAATTTTAGCGACCGTGATTCTGCAGAATCATGATACAAAACGCATCTTTTTCAGCGTTTCATGTTTGTGTTTTCAAACACGTTTATTTTTACGACCGACGAAAAAATCGCTTGAACGCATTGTGTTTTAAACTAAACGTCTTTAGAAACCGTGATTCTAGGGTGAAAAAGTGTCGATTAAACGCACCCTAAACCCCTAACCCCCCCCCCGTAGATCCGCGCCTGTTTAATCTTGTGGTTATCTTGTGGTTTCCAAACCACAAGATAACCACAAAATACTTGTAAAATTTTCTTTTTTTTACCGTCTGAATTGGCTTTCACCGTGTGAATGCGGCTAATAACAATAAACACAATTACAATAATGATGAGGATTATTATTATCATCATCTTTATTATTATTATTATTAATATTATAATTGTTATCATTATTATTATTACTATTATTATCATCATTATGACTTATTAAGTAAGCAAATATCATTCCCCAAAACCTGGGGGGGGGGGGGATGATTGTACATGCCATCCCCCCACCTTGTGAGGTGGGGGGGGGGGGTGCATCCCCCTCATCCCCCCCCGTTGTCTACGCCCCTGCTTATTAGAAAGGAAAGGAGGCACATGTGAAAATATAAGGTGCGCTTATCCGAGTTAAAAAGAGGTAGTTATTAAAAGGGAAAGGGGCACTTTTTACAAAGGAAAAGGGGCAATTGTCAAAGTTAAAGGAGCACCTCTAAGATTTGAATAGGGCAATTATCAGAGGTGAAGGAGGCGCTTAAGAAAAGTGAAAGGGGGCGCTTCTCGTACCCAAAAAGGGGCACTTATTATAGATTAAAAAGGGCACTTATGAGAATGGAAAATAGCAAAGGAAACTGGGAACTTGTCAGGGAAAAGAGGTACGTGTCAAAATAAAAGGGGCACATATCAGAGGTGGAAAGGGGAGGGGGCACTTTTAAAAATTAATAGGGGCACATATCAAATCAATAGGGGCACTTTTGGTGTAAAAGGGGCGCTTCTTACAAAGTTAAAGGGGCACTTTGTGGGTACTTGAAAAAGTGGGGGGGGGGGGCACTGTGCCCCCCTGCCCCCGGGTCCGCCGCCTCTGCCATGTAGAACAGCACCGTCGCATTCTTGGCTTATACCCCCTTCACATACACGGATTTTCCTTACGAGTCCTTACGGATCGCCAACTCGTAGTCAATCGCAAGCATCCGTAAATAACTCGCTGGTATCCGTAAATAACTCGTCACAACTCGCAACAACTCGTAGACACTCTTAAGGATCCGAGAAAGGATAGGCAGATTTTTTGACATGTCAAAAATCTTCTTACAATTGTCCACGGATTAATTTGTCCGTAAACTGCTTGCAAGAATCCGTAAATGACTCGTAACTGATTTTTGTAACGATTCGTTATGGTTAGTTTACGATTTGTTTACGGATTATTTACGGGTTATTACGAGCATTGTAAGTGTAGTTACGAATACTTTAGGAATAAATACGTATAATTTACGTATGCTCACGAACTGTTTACGATTTTGGGAAAGGTATAAAAGCTGCAAATTCGAACACTTCATTTTCAGTTATTATTTTTTGGCAAAAAATCGTAAGGACTCGTAATAACTTGTAACTTACTCGTAACTATTCGTAACAAAAAGTAAACAGGTCGTAACTAACACGTTAGTTGCTCGTAGTTATCCGTGACAACTCGTAACGAATCGTGGACTGTTGCCGTAAATACATCGTAATATCTCGTAATGATCCGTAATAAACCGCAAACAGCTCGTAATAACTCTTAAACCGGTCGTAAAAATGGCCAAATCGTAAGGATCCGTGAAAGATCCGTGAATTTGTGCAATCCGTAGGGACTCGTAAGAAAAATCCGTGTATGTGAAGGGGGTATGAATTCTTGCCTAAATACCCCCTTCACATACACGGATGTTTCTTACGAGTCCTTACGGATCGCCAACTCGTAGTCAATCGTAAGCATCCGTAAATATCCCGCTGGGGTCCGTAAATAACTCATCACAGCTCGCAACAACTCGTAAACAATCTTTAGGATCCGTGAAAGGAGAGGCAAATTTGTTGACATGTCAAAAATCTTCTTTCAATTGTCCGCTGATTGATTTTTCTGTAAATAGCTCGTAAATAGCTCGTAACAATCCGTTAGTATCGTAAACCGCTCGCAACAACACGTAACCATTCCTAAACTGCTCGCAAGTATCCGTAAATGACTCGTAACAATTGTTGTGAACGATGTGTTTACGGATTATTTATGCCCGCGTCACACTGTCCCGAAGTTGAGATAAGATGGACACACGATGAAGGAATATTCCAAATTCGGCTCTGATCGTAAACACATCGGGCCATATCGGGTCATTCGTGAGGGCATCTGAGGCAATCGTATGACCGCCCGTGGATTTTTCATTTTTCTATCTCTGTCTGTATGGGGTGTGAAATTGCTTTGGGCATAATAATTAAAACGACAACATTCTTGGGGGTAATTTTATAGTATGTCCAGTGTCATATAAGACATTATATACCTCATTTGAAGATTCTTTACTAATCCTGTCTTCTGATTGGTTGAAAATGCAGTCATGTTCTTAACCATGCCCGCTAATTGAAATTCATAGTAATTTTTCCCGGCTCTACCGGTTTATATCCATTTTTCATAGCACTTTTTCCATGGCTGTGAAACGTGACGTCATTTTGCCGCGATCCCCATTTTGGTTTACGTGTTACCGTATAGACCTAAGTTTCTTTTGTGCGATGACGGATGCGCGATACCGTTAACGGTGTTTGAGTGCAATTCGATTTTGGTCGCTGCATTCAGGCGACGAATCTACCAATCCACGCAGCGCAGACGACCGATCGCCATTTTGTGTACTAGTCTCGATCGCAAAATACTGGTTTTTTTTTTTTCGAATTTTTTGTCAATAAAGAGGCAAAATGGAGGACACAGCTATGCCAAGATTTAAACTTATGGATGAAACTCAGCTGCAAGACTAAATCGATTCTGCTGATAGCAAAAATACGAAGTATGCAGTAAAATACGGCATTAAAATATTTGAAGAGTTCTTGCGAAACGTCAACACGGACCTCGGAGATGTAAACAGACTTCCGAATGCAGACCTGGACAAGATCCTTCAAAAATTCTATGCGGGTTGCAGGCAGAAGAACGGCGATTATTACAGCAAGAAATCAATGCTAACGATCAGATTCGGACTTCAGCGTCACTTTCTCAATACTAAATCTGTGGACATTATCAAGCATGAAGACTTTGCAAATTCGTCAAGAATTTTCAAGTGTTTTTCAGCAACGCTTAAACAGCAAGGGAAAGGATTTGTGAAACACAAATCACCGATCTCACAAGAAGACATGGCGAAAATTCAAGATTCGCTTGATTTGGACGATCCACAAGGCCTTCAAGATAAGGTATTTATAGATGTCATGTTGTATTTTTGCAATCGTGGGAGGGAGAATTTGCGTGAAATGACAGTCGACAGCTTTGACATTTGTGAGGATGGGGGAAAATGCTACATAGCTCTCAAAGATACACTCACTAAGAACAATCGATTCTGCTGATAGCAAAAATACGAAGTAGGTCTAGGTCTAGAGTATATGCAGTAAAATACGGCATTAAAATATTTCCTTTTTTTCGGTATATAAAATATATATTGACTGCTTTTAATATTCGAGGCATAGTTGTTTCTATAGGGTCTCGGGAAACTCACAACCTGCTATGGGGTCATAGCAGGTTGTGAGTTTCCCTTGACCCTATAGAAACCACTATGCCTCTCAAAGCAGTCAATATATCCTTAATGTAAAATGATATAGTTATGTTGGCAAAAGATGAAAATTTTCATTTCCCAAGCTCAATATTGTTTTCTTTAAAAAACTGTACTTCTAAATGTAATGACTCAAACCCACTTTTTGAGACAAAAAATCCTGCAGTGTTTAATGAGCTTAATAAACGAAGAATGGGAATACAATTGTTAGTGAACACTATTTTAAAAACTTAGGTATCATGTAAACAAATAAATAATAATAATTGACTAGTAAACGCAATCAAATTAACTCTAGAATTTCATTCAAAAGGCACTAATCTATTCGACACATCTCATCAAATGACATATTTGCAGAGAAGTTTATGTTACCCAAGCGCGTAGCCAGGATTTTATTATAGGGGGTGCGGTAGTGAGCACGCGAAGCGCGCGATTCACTTACAGAACGCGCAAAGTGATGGGAGGGGGGAATCCCCCCCTTCCATGCGAAGCGCGGAATTTTTGACGTTTCATTAAATTATTAGAGAAAGACGACGATTCATTGTACCGCTCTCGATTCTTAATCCTTGTCTGAATTCAGTTTCCCCCTCCCGCGCGAAGCGCGGAAGTTTTTACGCTTCATTAAATTATTAGAGAAAGAAGACGAATCGTTGAACCGTTCTCGACGTTCTGGACAACTAGCCTACTCCCTAGGGCAACAACTCTCTAGGACGACTACCCCCGAGACACTCCCCTCTCTCGCTCTTTATCTCGATTCCAGGGTGCAATTTTGAGCCCAATTGTCCGCCCCGTGACCACGGCACTTCGCCACTGCGACGATCAGCATCGCTAAACCTTGACATATATTATACTCAGTCAATTTAGGGATTCTGAAAATTTATTGTTGGTACAATGCTCAGTCCAATGTTATTTTTTTACCTTAAAGATACTATGTCCCTTTTGTAGCCAACCTCAAATTATGTAGAACTTTGCAGGAATTATGTATATGTCATGTATATCCTATCTGTGAAATTCAAACGTTAGCAGTGTCCTTATATTCAAATTATGCAAGGAAACTCGTTTACTTGCTAGACTTCACTGTCAGACACTATTGTCAGTATTGAGTGACTGACTGGCTTTATCTTCCTCTTTGGTAATAACTAAACTGAGCTGTAAAGGATGTGTCTACTACAATAACCCAATTCTTGTAATGGCCAAAATTAAACTGATTGAGTCTTTGCGCAGCATAAAACGTACGACCATGCGGTACAATGATCTGAAAATCAAGACTATTACTTATTGGCTCTATAGCTCCTAAGTCGATTTGACAACTAATAGTCGTTGTTTTCCCACTTAAAGACATTTTCAAGCCCCATTTTTTAAAGGGGAGTTCTAAATTAGTATTATCTTTCAAATGCCATTGGAATTTAACCTTTTCATTTTTGTTGGCCTGCAAAAGGGACATAGTACCTTTAACGTATCCGAAACTATAATAATGGTTAATAGATGTTTAGCGCCATCTACAACAATTCAACTGTTATCTCGAAAGAGGACCGTTATTTGGCTCTAACTTGAGAATGTCTTTGTAATGGGGGGGGGGGGGGAGCAACAGAAATAGAATTCAATTTTGACACGGGCATACAATCATAATTGCTCTACAGACGCTAGACAAAATGAGGTCGAGTTTTTATCGGGCGATCACTTTTAGGACGATTAAAACATCAATCTGCTTATCTGTCAAAGGTTAGTGGGAATTTCCACACATAATTATATAGCTGCATTTCTATCCTGGCTGTGTACTAAAACCTGTTCCATTGATTCTCAACATTTCAAACACCACTGTACAAAACTCAACTGATTTCACTAACAATCTGTACTTTAGTGACAATTGATGACACCTAAATAGCAGTACAATACAAAAATCGTGAGTCTACTGTCAAACTTGCTTACAGCCACATCGGCATCGTTGTGTGCATATGTGTGTTATTTGTGTATTGACTATTCATGTGTGCAATTGCTGCATATTGGCACGTTGTGCAGCGCTAAAGGTCAATACGCATTAGCATTGACTCTATGCTGATATAGACTAGTAGACTACTAGACAGTGCACCATTGAATTTTATATGCAAAGAGTATATAGAGTCTATGTCTACTGATTTTATGTAACTCCATGACCGATACGTAGTGATGGAAAATGAGGTAATAGTGAATTAAATTATTTGTCATTTACAAAAGAAATAGTGTGTGAATTTTTTCGTTTGACATAGTCGTATATAATGATATTAGGCTGATTCCCAGACAGTTTTGCGGCTTTTTTGGTATCTTGTTTATTATAGCTCCATTTTTCTTAAACTGAATTAGTTGGGTCTAGCCTAGAATGACTAGATATCTTTAAGGTGATAAACGGAGGCAATTGAGCTCAGACCAAGAAGATAATAACGGGTGTTTATGAAATGATATCAATTTGGTAAACCATGAAATTATAGTGTGCAAAAACAGGTCTAAAAAAAACAGAGCTTTGAAACGAGACCATAAGAGTCTCGTGTCCTTGATTGAACCCGGAAGTAATCGTGTTAGAAGGATTATGATCTCATTCATAGCATTCATATATACGTACAACTTCTCAGTGTTTGTTTGTCGTGCGGAGAAATTTGGGTAAGTTAGTGTGATTTGAATAAGAAATATGTCATTAATTATTATTCTCACATTTTATGTTTATAAAATTGCACATGGAAAACATTTCCAATTGTAATCTGGAAGGAGGACCGTTCCACGAGACTTAACACTTTGGCAACAGTAATTTGAATCTAACTTTAGAGGTTTTTGTATTGGTTGGGGAAGGGGGGGGGGGGGGTAACATAAATATAATTCAAGTTTGACACGGGCATATATTTGCTCTACAGAAGCCGTGACAAAATGAGATTGAATTCTTATATTGCGATCACCTTTAGGACTATAAACCTCAATCTACTTGTTTTCAAAGGCCGGTGGAAATTCCCAGTACCTAAAAATAGACTGCCACACTAAATGCATACATGTACATGTATGCATACATGTACGTATATACCTACGATTAGTGCAACACTATATTTTAAAAGCAAATATGTTTACTGATTGCATATAGCACCTAGATATATACGTAGTACGTAGTACCAGTACCTAAAAAATGACTGAAAAAATTAATACATGCATGTATAGGCCTACAGTAATTATGATCAGTGCAATACTACATTGTAAAAAGCAAAGAGTATACATGTATACTGATAAAACACCAAGACTGATGAAGTATAATGGCGGAAAAATATGTGTCATTTAGTGAGTTTAAATATAATGTCATTTCCAAAAGAAAATAATGCAGAGACGTTTTTCTATATTTTCGTTTTACATTGTTAATTGTATGTAAATGTATAAGGTTGAATCCCAAGGGCTTTGTTTTGATCAGTTCTGCTTTATATAGTCATAATTTTCCTAATAGACTGAAATAGTTAAGACTGGGCTTAGATGTCTTTGAGGTGATACATGAAGAGCGATTGCGCTCAGGCCAAGAATTAAACCAAGTATAAATATATAAATGCACATGACTGGCAGGGGGTGTAATATAACATTATTTGGACTACTGAAGGGAGTTATATTTCCCAAGTGGTTATATTTTCCCAAAGCGCGCAGCGCTGAGGGGAAATATGGTCACGACCTTCAGGTCTAAAGAATGTTATATACCCCCTGCCAGTCAATAACTGTTATATGAGATAGCCTTGATTTGATTTTTTTGTTTGGGGGGGGGGGGGGGGGTCCATATTTTTTTGGCCCGAAATTTTTTTTTTTCGGGGACAATCAACATTTTAGAAAAAAAAGAGCAAAAAAAAAAAAAAATCATAACAAAACAAAAATGGAAAACTAATTTTCAGGGGAGAAAAAAAAATCTTGCCCCAAAAAGCATTTTTTGGGAAAAAAAAATTGAAAAAAAAATATTGGGGAAAAAAAAACGTGGAAAAAAAAATTCATGACAAAAAATTATTGAGAAAAAATAAAATGACCCTCGGTAATGGTGTAATTGGTGACAAACAGTCATCAA
>JAVYIG010018580.1:0-18449 GCA_035222895.1 Strongylocentrotus droebachiensis | reverse complement strand
CATGTAGCATATTATTATGGCACAATGTTTCACCCTCAACCGTTTCCAAGACACTTTGTAAATAGTTGAATAGTTAAAGGCTAATTTCGACTATGATGTCATCTTGTTATATTCCTCATCCCCAAGACCCGATCTGAAAAGGGCATAGAAGAAGTTCAGCTCTGGAGTAATTAGTACCTCAATATAGTTCATCAAGAGCTCCATCTGCAGAGTCTCTTGGTTGGTGTTCAGGCTAAACCCGTTTCGTCACTCAGCCGGTCACTTGGCAACAATTAATGAACATCTGAAACTACTACCCCATTCCATACTCGTTGGGGGCGCATTTCCAGAAGAAAAAAAAAACAAATTCAGATGATGACGTCATTGTTCACTCTTAAATAGGTTCAACAATGATGTCCTTTGCCTACGACCATACCATGCTGAATATACCGGTTCTCGTCCGATCACCGAAGTCAAGCAGCATAGGGCCCGGTTAGTACTTGGATGGGAGACCGCCTGGGAATACCGGGTGTTGTAGGCATTTTGTTGCTTGACATAAAATTGTAGACATCCTTCTCTTACCTTCCCTTTTCCTCCTTTTTTTTTTGGTTTTTATTTTTGCAATGTGTTTGTATTTCTCCCCTTCAAATTCCCACAGAGGAATTATTATTTATCCCTCTTTCTGGAGGAAAGACAGGGAGCAAAGAAAACGACGACCAGGTTTTGGTGGCTCTTCCCTTCTAAAAGAAGCTTATTATCGACCTCTAACTCCGTCCTTCCTTCCCTTCTCCACCTCTTTAACAAACTTAACTCCCGTCCCCCTCTCCCCGGCCCGGCTCCCCTTTTTTCTTTTATTCCATCCTTCATGTAGCATATTATTATGGCACAATGTTTCACCCTCAACCGTTTCCAAGACACTTTGTAAATAGTTGAATAGTTAAAGGCTAATTTCGACTATGATGTCATCTTGTTATATTCCTCATCCCCAAGACCCGATCTGAAAAGGGCATAGAAGAAGTTCAGCTCTGGAGTAATTAGTACCTCAATATAGTTCATCAAGAGCTCCATCTGCAGAGTCTCTTGGTTGGTGTTCAGGCTAAACCCGTTTCGTCACTCAGCCGGTCACTTGGCAACAATTAATGAACATCTGAAACTACTACCCCATTCCATACTCGTTGGGGGCGCATTTCCAGAAGAAAAAAAAAACAAATTCAGATGATGACGTCATTGTTCACTCTTAAATAGGTTCAACAATGATGTCCTTTGCCTACGACCATACCATGCTGAATATACCGGTTCTCGTCCGATCACCGAAGTCAAGCAGCATAGGGCCCGGTTAGTACTTGGATGGGAGACCGCCTGGGAATACCGGGTGTTGTAGGCATTTTGTTGCTTGACATAAAATTGTAGACATCCTTCTCTTACCTTCCCTTTTCCTCCTTTTTTTTTTGGTTTTTATTTTTGCAATGTGTTTGTATTTCTCCCCTTCAAATTCCCACAGAGGAATTATTATTTATCCCTCTTTCTGGAGGAAAGACAGGGAGCAAAGAAAACGACGACCAGGTTTTGGTGGCTCTTCCCTTCTAAAAGAAGCTTATTATCGACCTCTAACTCCGTCCTTCCTTCCCTTCTCCACCTCTTTAACAAACTTAACTCCCGTCCCCCTCTCCCCGGCCCGGCTCCCCTTTTTTCTTTTATTCCATCCTTCATGTAGCATATTATTATGGCACAATGTTTCACCCTCAACCGTTTCCAAGACACTTTGTAAATAGTTGAATAGTTAAAGGCTAATTTCGACTATGATGTCATCTTGTTATATTCCTCATCCCCAAGACCCGATCTGAAAAGGGCATAGAAGAAGTTCAGCTCTGGAGTAATTAGTACCTCAATATAGTTCATCAAGAGCTCCATCTGCAGAGTCTCTTGGTTGGTGTTCAGGCTAAACCCGTTTCGTCACTCAGCCGGTCACTTGGCAACAATTAATGAACATCTGAAACTACTACCCCATTCCATACTCGTTGGGGGCGCATTTCCAGAAGAAAAAAAAAACAAATTCAGATGATGACGTCATTGTTCACTCTTAAATAGGTTCAACAATGATGTCCTTTGCCTACGACCATACCATGCTGAATATACCGGTTCTCGTCCGATCACCGAAGTCAAGCAGCATAGGGCCCGGTTAGTACTTGGATGGGAGACCGCCTGGGAATACCGGGTGTTGTAGGCATTTTGTTGCTTGACATAAAATTGTAGACATCCTTCTCTTACCTTCCCTTTTCCTCCTTTTTATTTTGGTTTTTATTTTTGCAATGTGTTTGTATTTCTCCCCTTCAAATTCCCACAGAGGAATTATTATTTATCCCTCTTTCTGGAGGAAAGACAGGGAGCAAAGAAAACGACGACCAGGTTTTGGTGGCTCTTCCCTTCTAAAAGAAGCTTATTATCGACCTCTAACTCCGTCCTTCCTTCCCTTCTCCACCTCTTTAACAAACTTAACTCCCGTCCCCCTCTCCCGGCCCGGCTCCCCTTTTTTCTTTTATTCCATCCTTCATGTAGCATATTATTATGGCACAATGTTTCACCCTCAACCGTTTCCAAGACACTTTGTAAATAGTTGAATAGTTAAAGGCTAATTTCGACTATGATGTCATCTTGTTATATTCCTCATCCCCAAGACCCGATCTGAAAAGGGCATAGAAGAAGTTCAGCTCTGGAGTAATTAGTACCTCAATATAGTTCATCAAGAGCTCCATCTGCAGAGTCTCTTGGTTGGTGTTCAGGCTAAACCCGTTTCGTCACTCAGCCGGTCACTTGGCAACAATTAATGAACATCTGAAACTACTACCCCATTCCATACTCGTTGGGGGCGCATTTCCAGAAGAAAAAAAAAACAAATTCAGATGATGACGTCATTGTTCACTCTTAAATAGGTTCAACAATGATGTCCTTTGCCTACGACCATACCATGCTGAATATACCGGTTCTCGTCCGATCACCGAAGTCAAGCAGCATAGGGCCCGGTTAGTACTTGGATGGGAGACCGCCTGGGAATACCGGGTGTTGTAGGCATTTTGTTGCTTGACATAAAATTGTAGACATCCTTCTCTTACCTTCCCTTTTCCTCCTTTTTTTTTTGGTTTTTATTTTTGCAATGTGTTTGTATTTCTCCCCTTCAAATTCCCACAGAGGAATTATTATTTATCCCTCTTTCTGGAGGAAAGACAGGGAGCAAAGAAAACGACGACCAGGTTTTGGTGGCTCTTCCCTTCTAAAAGAAGCTTATTATCGACCTCTAACTCCGTCCTTCCTTCCCTTCTCCACCTCTTTAACAAACTTAACTCCCGTCCCCCTCTCCCCGGCCCGGCTCCCCTTTTTTCTTTTATTCCATCCTTCATGTAGCATATTATTATGGCACAATGTTTCACCCTCAACCGTTTCCAAGACACTTTGTAAATAGTTGAATAGTTAAAGGCTAATTTCGACTATGATGTCATCTTGTTATATTCCTCATCCCCAAGACCCGATCTGAAAAGGGCATAGAAGAAGTTCAGCTCTGGAGTAATTAGTACCTCAATATAGTTCATCAAGAGCTCCATCTGCAGAGTCTCTTGGTTGGTGTTCAGGCTAAACCCGTTTCGTCACTCAGCCGGTCACTTGGCAACAATTAATGAACATCTGAAACTACTACCCCATTCCATACTCGTTGGGGGCGCATTTCCAGAAGAAAAAAAAAACAAATTCAGATGATGACGTCATTGTTCACTCTTAAATAGGTTCAACAATGATGTCCTTTGCCTACGACCATACCATGCTGAATATACCGGTTCTCGTCCGATCACCGAAGTCAAGCAGCATAGGGCCCGGTTAGTACTTGGATGGGAGACCGCCTGGGAATACCGGGTGTTGTAGGCATTTTGTTGCTTGACATAAAATTGTAGACATCCTTCTCTTACCTTCCCTTTTCCTCCTTTTTTTTTTGGTTTTTATTTTTGCAATGTGTTTGTATTTCTCCCCTTCAAATTCCCACAGAGGAATTATTATTTATCCCTCTTTCTGGAGGAAAGACAGGGAGCAAAGAAAACGACGACCAGGTTTTGGTGGCTCTTCCCTTCTAAAAGAAGCTTATTATCGACCTCTAACTCCGTCCTTCCTTCCCTTCTCCACCTCTTTAACAAACTTAACTCCCGTCCCCCTCTCCCCGGCCCGGCTCCCCTTTTTTCTTTTATTCCATCCTTCATGTAGCATATTATTATGGCACAATGTTTCACCCTCAACCGTTTCCAAGACACTTTGTAAATAGTTGAATAGTTAAAGGCTAATTTCGACTATGATGTCATCTTGTTATATTCCTCATCCCCAAGACCCGATCTGAAAAGGGCATAGAAGAAGTTCAGCTCTGGAGTAATTAGTACCTCAATATAGTTCATCAAGAGCTCCATCTGCAGAGTCTCTTGGTTGGTGTTCAGGCTAAACCCGTTTCGTCACTCAGCCGGTCACTTGGCAACAATTAATGAACATCTGAAACTACTACCCCATTCCATACTCGTTGGGGGCGCATTTCCAGAAGAAAAAAAAAACAAATTCAGATGATGACGTCATTGTTCACTCTTAAATAGGTTCAACAATGATGTCCTTTGCCTACGACCATACCATGCTGAATATACCGGTTCTCGTCCGATCACCGAAGTCAAGCAGCATAGGGCCCGGTTAGTACTTGGATGGGAGACCGCCTGGGAATACCGGGTGTTGTAGGCATTTTGTTGCTTGACATAAAATTGTAGACATCCTTCTCTTACCTTCCCTTTTCCTCCTTTTTTTTTTGGTTTTTATTTTTGCAATGTGTTTGTATTTCTCCCCTTCAAATTCCCACAGAGGAATTATTATTTATCCCTCTTTCTGGAGGAAAGACAGGGAGCAAAGAAAACGACGACCAGGTTTTGGTGGCTCTTCCCTTCTAAAAGAAGCTTATTATCGACCTCTAACTCCGTCCTTCCTTCCCTTCTCCACCTCTTTAACAAACTTAACTCCCGTCCCCCTCTCCCCGGCCCGGCTCCCCTTTTTTCTTTTATTCCATCCTTCATGTAGCATATTATTATGGCACAATGTTTCACCCTCAACCGTTTCCAAGACACTTTGTAAATAGTTGAATAGTTAAAGGCTAATTTCGACTATGATGTCATCTTGTTATATTCCTCATCCCCAAGACCCGATCTGAAAAGGGCATAGAAGAAGTTCAGCTCTGGAGTAATTAGTACCTCAATATAGTTCATCAAGAGCTCCATCTGCAGAGTCTCTTGGTTGGTGTTCAGGCTAAACCCGTTTCGTCACTCAGCCGGTCACTTGGCAACAATTAATGAACATCTGAAACTACTACCCCCATTCCATACTCGTTGGGGGCGCATTTCCAGAAGAAAAAAAAAACAAATTCAGATGATGACGTCATTGTTCACTCTTAAATAGGTTCAACAATGATGTCCTTTGCCTACGACCATACCATGCTGAATATACCGGTTCTCGTCCGATCACCGAAGTCAAGCAGCATAGGGCCCGGTTAGTACTTGGATGGGAGACCGCCTGGGAATACCGGGTGTTGTAGGCATTTTGTTGCTTGACATAAAATTGTAGACATCCTTCTCTTACCTTCCCTTTTCCTCCTTTTTTTTTTGGTTTTTATTTTTGCAATGTGTTTGTATTTCTCCCCTTCAAATTCCCACAGAGGAATTATTATTTATCCCTCTTTCTGGAGGAAAGACAGGGAGCAAAGAAAACGACGACCAGGTTTTGGTGGCTCTTCCCTTCTAAAAGAAGCTTATTATCGACCTCTAACTCCGTCCTTCCTTCCCTTCTCCACCTCTTTAACAAACTTAACTCCCGTCCCCCTCTCCCCGGCCCGGCTCCCCTTTTTTCTTTTATTCCATCCTTCATGTAGCATATTATTATGGCACAATGTTTCACCCTCAACCGTTTCCAAGACACTTTGTAAATAGTTGAATAGTTAAAGGCTAATTTCGACTATGATGTCATCTTGTTATATTCCTCATCCCCAAGACCCGATCTGAAAAGGGCATAGAAGAAGTTCAGCTCTGGAGTAATTAGTACCTCAATATAGTTCATCAAGAGCTCCATCTGCAGAGTCTCTTGGTTGGTGTTCAGGCTAAACCCGTTTCGTCACTCAGCCGGTCACTTGGCAACAATTAATGAACATCTGAAACTACTACCCCATTCCATACTCGTTGGGGGCGCATTTCCAGAAGAAAAAAAAAACAAATTCAGATGATGACGTCATTGTTCACTCTTAAATAGGTTCAACAATGATGTCCTTTGCCTACGACCATACCATGCTGAATATACCGGTTCTCGTCCGATCACCGAAGTCAAGCAGCATAGGGCCCGGTTAGTACTTGGATGGGAGACCGCCTGGGAATACCGGGTGTTGTAGGCATTTTGTTGCTTGACATAAAATTGTAGACATCCTTCTCTTACCTTCCCTTTTCCTCCTTTTTTTTTTGGTTTTTATTTTTGCAATGTGTTTGTATTTCTCCCCTTCAAATTCCACAGAGGAATTATTATTTATCCCTCTTTCTGGAGGAAAGACAGGGAGCAAAGAAAACGACGACCAGGTTTTGGTGGCTCTTCCCTTCTAAAAGAAGCTTATTATCGACCTCTAACTCCGTCCTTCCTTCCCTTCTCCACCTCTTTAACAAACTTAACTCCCGTCCCCCTCTCCCCGGCCCGGCTCCCCTTTTTTCTTTTATTCCATCCTTCATGTAGCATATTATTATGGCACAATGTTTCACCCTCAACCGTTTCCAAGACACTTTGTAAATAGTTGAATAGTTAAAGGCTAATTTCGACTATGATGTCATCTTGTTATATTCCTCATCCCCAAGACCCGATCTGAAAAGGGCATAGAAGAAGTTCAGCTCTGGAGTAATTAGTACCTCAATATAGTTCATCAAGAGCTCCATCTGCAGAGTCTCTTGGTTGGTGTTCAGGCTAAACCCGTTTCGTCACTCAGCCGGTCACTTGGCAACAATTAATGAACATCTGAAACTACTACCCCATTCCATACTCGTTGGGGGCGCATTTCCAGAAGAAAAAAAAACAAATTCAGATGATGACGTCATTGTTCACTCTTAAATAGGTTCAACAATGATGTCCTTTGCCTACGACCATACCATGCTGAATATACCGGTTCTCGTCCGATCACCGAAGTCAAGCAGCATAGGGCCCGGTTAGTACTTGGATGGGAGACCGCCTGGGAATACCGGGTGTTGTAGGCATTTTGTTGCTTGACATAAAATTGTAGACATCCTTCTCTTACCTTCCCTTTTCCTCCTTTTTTTTTTGGTTTTTATTTTGCAATGTGTTTGTATTTCTCCCCTTCAAATTCCCACAGAGGAATTATTATTTATCCCTCTTTCTGGAGGAAAGACAGGGAGCAAAGAAAACGACGACCAGGTTTTGGTGGCTCTTCCCTTCTAAAAGAAGCTTATTATCGACCTCTAACTCCGTCCTTCCTTCCCTTCTCCACCTCTTTAACAAACTTAACTCCCGTCCCCCTCTCCCCGGCCCGGCTCCCCTTTTTTCTTTTATTCCATCCTTCATGTAGCATATTATTATGGCACAATGTTTCACCCTCAACCGTTTCCAAGACACTTTGTAAATAGTTGAATAGTTAAAGGCTAATTTCGACTATGATGTCATCTTGTTATATTCCTCATCCCCAAGACCCGATCTGAAAAGGGCATAGAAGAAGTTCAGCTCTGGAGTAATTAGTACCTCAATATAGTTCATCAAGAGCTCCATCTGCAGAGTCTCTTGGTTGGTGTTCAGGCTAAACCCGTTTCGTCACTCAGCCGGTCACTTGGCAACAATTAATGAACATCTGAAACTACTACCCCATTCCATACTCGTTGGGGGCGCATTTCCAGAAGAAAAAAAAAAACAAATTCAGATGATGACGTCATTGTTCACTCTTAAATAGGTTCAACAATGATGTCCTTTGCCTACGACCATACCATGCTGAATATACCGGTTCTCGTCCGATCACCGAAGTCAAGCAGCATAGGGCCCGGTTAGTACTTGGATGGGAGACCGCCTGGGAATACCGGGTGTTGTAGGCATTTTGTTGCTTGACATAAAATTGTAGACATCCTTCTCTTACCTTCCCTTTTCCTCCTTTTTTTTTTGGTTTTTATTTTTGCAATGTGTTTGTATTTCTCCCCTTCAAATTCCCACAGAGGAATTATTATTTATCCCTCTTTCTGGAGGAAAGACAGGGAGCAAAGAAAACGACGACCAGGTTTTGGTGGCTCTTCCCTTCTAAAAGAAGCTTATTATCGACCTCTAACTCCGTCCTTCCTTCCCTTCTCCACCTCTTTAACAAACTTAACTCCCGTCCCCCTCTCCCCGGCCCGGCTCCCCTTTTTTCTTTTATTCCATCCTTCATGTAGCATATTATTATGGCACAATGTTTCACCCTCAACCGTTTCCAAGACACTTTGTAAATAGTTGAATAGTTAAAGGCTAATTTCGACTATGATGTCATCTTGTTATATTCCTCATCCCCAAGACCCGATCTGAAAAGGGCATAGAAGAAGTTCAGCTCTGGAGTAATTAGTACCTCAATATAGTTCATCAAGAGCTCCATCTGCAGAGTCTCTTGGTTGGTGTTCAGGCTAAACCCGTTTCGTCACTCAGCCGGTCACTTGGCAACAATTAATGAACATCTGAAACTACTACCCCATTCCATACTCGTTGGGGGCGCATTTCCAGAAGAAAAAAAAAACAAATTCAGATGATGACGTCATTGTTCACTCTTAAATAGGTTCAACAATGATGTCCTTTGCCTACGACCATACCATGCTGAATATACCGGTTCTCGTCCGATCACCGAAGTCAAGCAGCATAGGGCCCGGTTAGTACTTGGATGGGAGACCGCCTGGGAATACCGGGTGTTGTAGGCATTTTGTTGCTTGACATAAAATTGTAGACATCCTTCTCTTACCTTCCCTTTTCCTCCTTTTTTTTTTGGTTTTTATTTTTGCAATGTGTTTGTATTTCTCCCCTTCAAATTCCCACAGAGGAATTATTATTTATCCCTCTTTCTGGAGGAAAGACAGGGAGCAAAGAAAACGACGACCAGGTTTTGGTGGCTCTTCCCTTCTAAAAGAAGCTTATTATCGACCTCTAACTCCGTCCTTCCTTCCCTTCTCCACCTCTTTAACAAACTTAACTCCCGTCCCCCTCTCCCCGGCCCGGCTCCCCTTTTTTCTTTTATTCCATCCTTCATGTAGCATATTATTATGGCACAATGTTTCACCCTCAACCGTTTCCAAGACACTTTGTAAATAGTTGAATAGTTAAAGGCTAATTTCGACTATGATGTCATCTTGTTATATTCCTCATCCCCAAGACCCGATCTGAAAAGGGCATAGAAGAAGTTCAGCTCTGGAGTAATTAGTACCTCAATATAGTTCATCAAGAGCTCCATCTGCAGAGTCTCTTGGTTGGTGTTCAGGCTAAACCCGTTTCGTCACTCAGCCGGTCACTTGGCAACAATTAATGAACATCTGAAACTACTACCCCATTCCATACTCGTTGGGGGCGCATTTCCAGAAGAAAAAAAAAACAAATTCAGATGATGACGTCATTGTTCACTCTTAAATAGGTTCAACAATGATGTCCTTTGCCTACGACCATACCATGCTGAATATACCGGTTCTCGTCCGATCACCGAAGTCAAGCAGCATAGGGCCCGGTTAGTACTTGGATGGGAGACCGCCTGGGAATACCGGGTGTTGTAGGCATTTTGTTGCTTGACATAAAATTGTAGACATCCTTCTCTTACCTTCCCTTTTCCTCCTTTTTTTTTTGGTTTTTATTTTTGCAATGTGTTTGTATTTCTCCCCTTCAAATTCCCACAGAGGAATTATTATTTATCCCTCTTTCTGGAGGAAAGACAGGGAGCAAAGAAAACGACGACCAGGTTTTGGTGGCTCTTCCCTTCTAAAAGAAGCTTATTATCGACCTCTAACTCCGTCCTTCCTTCCCTTCTCCACCTCTTTAACAAACTTAACTCCCGTCCCCCTCTCCCCGGCCCGGCTCCCCTTTTTTCTTTTATTCCATCCTTCATGTAGCATATTATTATGGCACAATGTTTCACCCTCAACCGTTTCCAAGACACTTTGTAAATAGTTGAATAGTTAAAGGCTAATTTCGACTATGATGTCATCTTGTTATATTCCTCATCCCCAAGACCCGATCTGAAAAGGGCATAGAAGAAGTTCAGCTCTGGAGTAATTAGTACCTCAATATAGTTCATCAAGAGCTCCATCTGCAGAGTCTCTTGGTTGGTGTTCAGGCTAAACCCGTTTCGTCACTCAGCCGGTCACTTGGCAACAATTAATGAACATCTGAAACTACTACCCCATTCCATACTCGTTGGGGGCGCATTTCCAGAAGAAAAAAAAAACAAATTCAGATGATGACGTCATTGTTCACTCTTAAATAGGTTCAACAATGATGTCCTTTGCCTACGACCATACCATGCTGAATATACCGGTTCTCGTCCGATCACCGAAGTCAAGCAGCATAGGGCCCGGTTAGTACTTGGATGGGAGACCGCCTGGGAATACCGGGTGTTGTAGGCATTTTGTTGCTTGACATAAAATTGTAGACATCCTTCTCTTACCTTCCCTTTTCCTCCTTTTTTTTTTGGTTTTTATTTTTGCAATGTGTTTGTATTTCTCCCCTTCAAATTCCCACAGAGGAATTATTATTTATCCCTCTTTCTGGAGGAAAGACAGGGAGCAAAGAAACGACGACCAGGTTTTGGTGGCTCTTCCCTTCTAAAAGAAGCTTATTATCGACCTCTAACTCCGTCCTTCCTTCCCTTCTCCACCTCTTTAACAAACTTAACTCCCGTCCCCCTCTCCCCGGCCCGGCTCCCCTTTTTTCTTTTATTCCATCCTTCATGTAGCATATTATTATGGCACAATGTTTCACCCTCAACCGTTTCCAAGACACTTTGTAAATAGTTGAATAGTTAAAGGCTAATTTCGACTATGATGTCATCTTGTTATATTCCTCATCCCCAAGACCCGATCTGAAAAGGGCATAGAAGAAGTTCAGCTCTGGAGTAATTAGTACCTCAATATAGTTCATCAAGAGCTCCATCTGCAGAGTCTCTTGGTTGGTGTTCAGGCTAAACCCGTTTCGTCACTCAGCCGGTCACTTGGCAACAATTAATGAACATCTGAAACTACTACCCCATTCCATACTCGTTGGGGGCGCATTTCCAGAAGAAAAAAAAAACAAATTCAGATGATGACGTCATTGTTCACTCTTAAATAGGTTCAACAATGATGTCCTTTGCCTACGACCATACCATGCTGAATATACCGGTTCTCGTCCGATCACCGAAGTCAAGCAGCATAGGGCCCGGTTAGTACTTGGATGGGAGACCGCCTGGGAATACCGGGTGTTGTAGGCATTTTGTTGCTTGACATAAAATTGTAGACATCCTTCTCTTACCTTCCCTTTTCCTCCTTTTTTTTTTGGTTTTTATTTTTGCAATGTGTTTGTATTTCTCCCCTTCAAATTCCCACAGAGGAATTATTATTTATCCCTCTTTCTGGAGGAAAGACAGGGAGCAAAGAAAACGACGACCAGGTTTTGGTGGCTCTTCCCTTCTAAAAGAAGCTTATTATCGACCTCTAACTCCGTCCTTCCTTCCCTTCTCCACCTCTTTAACAAACTTAACTCCCGTCCCCCTCTCCCCGGCCCGGCTCCCCTTTTTTCTTTTATTCCATCCTTCATGTAGCATATTATTATGGCACAATGTTTCACCCTCAACCGTTTCCAAGACACTTTGTAAATAGTTGAATAGTTAAAGGCTAATTTCGACTATGATGTCATCTTGTTATATTCCTCATCCCCAAGACCCGATCTGAAAAGGGCATAGAAGAAGTTCAGCTCTGGAGTAATTAGTACCTCAATATAGTTCATCAAGAGCTCCATCTGCAGAGTCTCTTGGTTGGTGTTCAGGCTAAACCCGTTTCGTCACTCAGCCGGTCACTTGGCAACAATTAATGAACATCTGAAACTACTACCCCATTCCATACTCGTTGGGGGCGCATTTCCAGAAGAAAAAAAAAACAAATTCAGATGATGACGTCATTGTTCACTCTTAAATAGGTTCAACAATGATGTCCTTTGCCTACGACCATACCATGCTGAATATACCGGTTCTCGTCCGATCACCGAAGTCAAGCAGCATAGGGCCCGGTTAGTACTTGGATGGGAGACCGCCTGGGAATACCGGGTGTTGTAGGCATTTTGTTGCTTGACATAAAATTGTAGACATCCTTCTCTTACCTTCCCTTTTCCTCCTTTTTTTTTTGGTTTTTATTTTTGCAATGTGTTTGTATTTCTCCCCTTCAAATTCCCACAGAGGAATTATTATTTATCCCTCTTTCTGGAGGAAAGACAGGGAGCAAAGAAAACGACGACCAGGTTTTGGTGGCTCTTCCCTTCTAAAAGAAGCTTATTATCGACCTCTAACTCCGTCCTTCCTTCCCTTCTCCACCTCTTTAACAAACTTAACTCCCGTCCCCCTCTCCCCGGCCCGGCTCCCCTTTTTTCTTTTATTCCATCCTTCATGTAGCATATTATTATGGCACAATGTTTCACCCTCAACCGTTTCCAAGACACTTTGTAAATAGTTGAATAGTTAAAGGCTAATTTCGACTATGATGTCATCTTGTTATATTCCTCATCCCCAAGACCCGATCTGAAAAGGGCATAGAAGAAGTTCAGCTCTGGAGTAATTAGTACCTCAATATAGTTCATCAAGAGCTCCATCTGCAGAGTCTCTTGGTTGGTGTTCAGGCTAAACCCGTTTCGTCACTCAGCCGGTCACTTGGCAACAATTAATGAACATCTGAAACTACTACCCCATTCCATACTCGTTGGGGGCGCATTTCCAGAAGAAAAAAAAAACAAATTCAGATGATGACGTCATTGTTCACTCTTAAATAGGTTCAACAATGATGTCCTTTGCCTACGACCATACCATGCTGAATATACCGGTTCTCGTCCGATCACCGAAGTCAAGCAGCATAGGGCCCGGTTAGTACTTGGATGGGAGACCGCCTGGGAATACCGGGTGTTGTAGGCATTTTGTTGCTTGACATAAAATTGTAGACATCCTTCTCTTACCTTCCCTTTTCCTCCTTTTTTTTTGGTTTTTATTTTTGCAATGTGTTTGTATTTCTCCCCTTCAAATTCCCACAGAGGAATTATTATTTATCCCTCTTTCTGGAGGAAAGACAGGGAGCAAAGAAAACGACGACCAGGTTTTGGTGGCTCTTCCCTTCTAAAAGAAGCTTATTATCGACCTCTAACTCCGTCCTTCCTTCCCTTCTCCACCTCTTTAACAAACTTAACTCCCGTCCCCCTCTCCCCGGCCGGCTCCCCTTTTTTCTTTTATTCCATCCTTCATGTAGCATATTATTATGGCACAATGTTTCACCCTCAACCGTTTCCAAGACACTTTGTAAATAGTTGAATAGTTAAAGGCTAATTTCGACTATGATGTCATCTTGTTATATTCCTCATCCCCAAGACCCGATCTGAAAAGGGCATAGAAGAAGTTCAGCTCTGGAGTAATTAGTACCTCAATATAGTTCATCAAGAGCTCCATCTGCAGAGTCTCTTGGTTGGTGTTCAGGCTAAACCCGTTTCGTCACTCAGCCGGTCACTTGGCAACAATTAATGAACATCTGAAACTACTACCCCATTCCATACTCGTTGGGGGCGCATTTCCAGAAGAAAAAAAAAACAAATTCAGATGATGACGTCATTGTTCACTCTTAAATAGGTTCAACAATGATGTCCTTTGCCTACGACCATACCATGCTGAATATACCGGTTCTCGTCCGATCACCGAAGTCAAGCAGCATAGGGCCCGGTTAGTACTTGGATGGGAGACCGCCTGGGAATACCGGGTGTTGTAGGCATTTTGTTGCTTGACATAAAATTGTAGACATCCTTCTCTTACCTTCCCTTTTCCTCCTTTTTTTTTTGGTTTTTATTTTTGCAATGTGTTTGTATTTCTCCCCTTCAAATTCCCACAGAGGAATTATTATTTATCCCTCTTTCTGGAGGAAAGACAGGAGCAAAGAAAACGACGACCAGGTTTTGGTGGCTCTTCCCTTCTAAAAGAAGCTTATTATCGACCTCTAACTCCGTCCTTCCTTCCCTTCTCCACCTCTTTAACAAACTTAACTCCCGTCCCCCTCTCCCCGGCCCGGCTCCCCTTTTTTCTTTTATTCCATCCTTCATGTAGCATATTATTATGGCACAATGTTTCACCCTCAACCGTTTCCAAGACACTTTGTAAATAGTTGAATAGTTAAAGGCTAATTTCGACTATGATGTCATCTTGTTATATTCCTCATCCCCAAGACCCGATCTGAAAAGGGCATAGAAGAAGTTCAGCTCTGGAGTAATTAGTACCTCAATATAGTTCATCAAGAGCTCCATCTGCAGAGTCTCTTGGTTGGTGTTCAGGCTAAACCCGTTTCGTCACTCAGCCGGTCACTTGGCAACAATTAATGAACATCTGAAACTACTACCCCATTCCATACTCGTTGGGGGCGCATTTCCAGAAGAAAAAAAAAACAAATTCAGATGATGACGTCATTGTTCACTCTTAAATAGGTTCAACAATGATGTCCTTTGCCTACGACCATACCATGCTGAATATACCGGTTCTCGTCCGATCACCGAAGTCAAGCAGCATAGGGCCCGGTTAGTACTTGGATGGGAGACCGCCTGGGAATACCGGGTGTTGTAGGCATTTTGTTGCTTGACATAAAATTGTAGACATCCTTCTCTTACCTTCCCTTTTCCTCCTTTTTTTTTTGGTTTTTATTTTTGCAATGTGTTTGTATTTCTCCCCTTCAAATTCCCACAGAGGAATTATTATTTATCCCTCTTTCTGGAGGAAAGACAGGGAGCAAAGAAAACGACGACCAGGTTTTGGTGGCTCTTCCCTTCTAAAAGAAGCTTATTATCGACCTCTAACTCCGTCCTTCCTTCCCTTCTCCACCTCTTTAACAAACTTAACTCCCGTCCCCCTCTCCCCGGCCCGGCTCCCCTTTTTTCTTTTATTCCATCCTTCATGTAGCATATTATTATGGCACAATGTTTCACCCTCAACCGTTTCCAAGACACTTTGTAAATAGTTGAATAGTTAAAGGCTAATTTCGACTATGATGTCATCTTGTTATATTCCTCATCCCCAAGACCCGATCTGAAAGGGCATAGAAGAAGTTCAGCTCTGGAGTAATTAGTACCTCAATATAGTTCATCAAGAGCTCCATCTGCAGAGTCTCTTGGTTGGTGTTCAGGCTAAACCCGTTTCGTCACTCAGCCGGTCACTTGGCAACAATTAATGAACATCTGAAACTACTACCCCATTCCATACTCGTTGGGGGCGCATTTCCAGAAGAAAAAAAAAACAAATTCAGATGATGACGTCATTGTTCACTCTTAAATAGGTTCAACAATGATGTCCTTTGCCTACGACCATACCATGCTGAATATACCGGTTCTCGTCCGATCACCGAAGTCAAGCAGCATAGGGCCCGGTTAGTACTTGGATGGGAGACCGCCTGGGAATACCGGGTGTTGTAGGCATTTTGTTGCTTGACATAAAATTGTAGACATCCTTCTCTTACCTTCCCTTTTCCTCCTTTTTTTTTGGTTTTTATTTTTGCAATGTGTTTGTATTTCTCCCCTTCAAATTCCCACAGAGGAATTATTATTTATCCCTCTTTCTGGAGGAAAGACAGGGAGCAAAGAAAACGACGACCAGGTTTTGGTGGCTCTTCCCTTCTAAAAGAAGCTTATTATCGACCTCTAACTCCGTCCTTCCTTCCCTTCTCCACCTCTTTAACAAACTTAACTCCCGTCCCCCTCTCCCCGGCCCGGCTCCCCTTTTTTCTTTTATTCCATCCTTCATGTAGCATATTATTATGGCACAATGTTTCACCCTCAACCGTTTCCAAGACACTTTGTAAATAGTTGAATAGTTAAAGGCTAATTTCGACTATGATGTCATCTTGTTATATTCCTCATCCCCAAGACCCGATCTGAAAAGGGCATAGAAGAAGTTCAGCTCTGGAGTAATTAGTACCTCAATATAGTTCATCAAGAGCTCCATCTGCAGAGTCTCTTGGTTGGTGTTCAGGCTAAACCCGTTTCGTCACTCAGCCGGTCACTTGGCAACAATTAATGAACATCTGAAACTACTACCCCATTCCATACTCGTTGGGGGCGCATTTCCAGAAGAAAAAAAAAACAAATTCAGATGATGACGTCATTGTTCACTCTTAAATAGGTTCAACAATGATGTCCTTTGCCTACGACCATACCATGCTGAATATACCGGTTCTCGTCCGATCACCGAAGTCAAGCAGCATAGGGCCCGGTTAGTACTTGGATGGGAGACCGCCTGGGAATACCGGGTGTTGTAGGCATTTTGTTGCTTGACATAAAATTGTAGACATCCTTCTCTTACCTTCCCTTTTCCTCCTTTTTTTTTTGGTTTTATTTTTGCAATGTGTTTGTATTTCTCCCCTTCAAATTCCCACAGAGGAATTATTATTTATCCCTCTTTCTGGAGGAAAGACAGGGAGCAAAGAAAACGACGACCAGGTTTTGGTGGCTCTTCCCTTCTAAAAGAAGCTTATTATCGACCTCTAACTCCGTCCTTCCTTCCCTTCTCCACCTCTTTAACAAACTTAACTCCCGTCCCCCTCTCCCGGCCCGGCTCCCCTTTTTTCTTTTATTCCATCCTTCATGTAGCATATTATTATGGCACAATGTTTCACCCTCAACCGTTTCCAAGACACTTTGTAAATAGTTGAATAGTTAAAGGCTAATTTCGACTATGATGTCATCTTGTTATATTCCTCATCCCCAAGACCCGATCTGAAAAGGGCATAGAAGAAGTTCAGCTCTGGAGTAATTAGTACCTCAATATAGTTCATCAAGAGCTCCATCTGCAGAGTCTCTTGGTTGGTGTTCAGGCTAAACCCGTTTCGTCACTCAGCCGGTCACTTGGCAACAATTAATGAACATCTGAAACTACTACCCCATTCCATACTCGTTGGGGGCGCATTTCCAGAAGAAAAAAAAAACAAATTCAGATGATGACGTCATTGTTCACTCTTAAATAGGTTCAACAATGATGTCCTTTGCCTACGACCATACCATGCTGAATATACCGGTTCTCGTCCGATCACCGAAGTCAAGCAGCATAGGGCCCGGTTAGTACTTGGATGGGAGACCGCCTGGGAATACCGGGTGTTGTAGGCATTTTGTTGCTTGACATAAAATTGTAGACATCCTTCTCTTACCTTCCCTTTTCCTCCTTTTTATTTTGGTTTTTATTTTTGCAATGTGTTTGTATTTCTCCCCTTCAAATTCCCACAGAGGAATTATTATTTATCCCTCTTTCTGGAGGAAAGACAGGGAGCAAAGAAAACGACGACCAGGTTTTGGTGGCTCTTCCCTTCTAAAAGAAGCTTATTATCGACCTCTAACTCCGTCCTTCCTTCCCTTCTCCACCTCTTTAACAAACTTAACTCCCGTCCCCCTCTCCCCGGCCCGGCTCCCCTTTTTTCTTTTATTCCATCCTTCATGTAGCATATTATTATGGCACAATGTTTCACCCTCAACCGTTTCCAAGACACTTTGTAAATAGTTGAATAGTTAAAGGCTAATTTCGACTATGATGTCATCTTGTTATATTCCTCATCCCAAGACCCGATCTGAAAGGGCATAGAAGAAGTTCAGCTCTGGAGTAATTAGTACTCAATATAGTTCATCAAGAGCTCCATCTGCAGAGTCTCTTGGTTGGTGTTCAGGCTAAACCCGTTTCGTCACTCAGCCGGTCACTTGGCAACAATTAATGAACATCTGAAACTACTACCCATTCCATACTCGTTGGGGGCGCATTTCCAGAAGAAAAAAAAAACAAATTCAGATGATGACGTCATTGTTCACTCTTAAATAGGTTCAACAATGATGTCCTTTGCCTACGACCATACCATGCTGAATATACCGTTCTCGTCCGATCACCGAAGTCAAGCAGCATAGGGCCCGGTTAGTACTTGGATGGGAGACCGCCTGGGAATACCGGGTGTTGTAGGCATTTTGTTGCTTGACATAAAATTGTAGACATCCTTCTCTTACCTTCCCTTTTCCTCCTTTTTTTTTTGGTTTTTATTTTGCAATGTGTTTGTATTTCTCCCTTCAAATTCCCACAGAGGAATTATTATTTATCCCTCTTTCTGGAGGAAAGACAGGGAGCAAAGAAAACGACGACCAGGTTTTGGTGGCTCTTCCCTTCTAAAAGAAGCTTATTATCGACCTCTAACTCCGTCCTTCCTTCC
>JAVYIG010018579.1:0-18471 GCA_035222895.1 Strongylocentrotus droebachiensis | reverse complement strand
AATCCAATTGCAAAGATGTGAGAGGAGAGTTATATAGAGGTCTAAAGAAATCGACAGTCAATTTGTCTTTGTCCACAGACATTATATACAGCCATTTGATTCGAGATCTGGAAACCCCAATCAACAAATCTATCCATACTTCCGATATTAAAGATTTCGTACCAAACCACAATGTCTTCACACGAAGGGATGCGATTGTATGTGGATCAATGCGAGTAACAGCGTTACGAGACAGATCCAAAATATCAATATCACAATTTAGCTTGAATGTCTCAGATGTGAGTTCCCGGAAATTGTTGTCGGCAAGAGAAATTTTTTCCATTGTCCATTGGCTTCCTGAAGAACATGCGATATTGACATGTGTGAGTTTGTTACTAACTAACCGAAGATCTCTCAGTCGTAAAAACTGCTGTGAATATGTGATATTGTCAGGAAGAGACGTCAAACTATTTCCATTAATATTCAGATGTTGAAGATGTTTTAGTGAAAGAAATGTCCCTGATTCAATGACATGGATATGGTTAGATGATAACTCTAACGTTGTTAGTTCGAAATATTTCAAAAAAGAGGAATTATAGAGATACCAAATTCGATTATACCTCAGCGCTAACTTTTGAATATCTGGTGAAAGATAATCTGGGACTTTCGTTAGGTTCAGTCTCTCGCAGACAGCAGATCTTTTCTGGATGTCCTTCTTGACACTGGGGGTACCGATGTGCCTGAATATTCCTCGGGGCTATTTGATGTAATTATGTCATTGAGGCCCAGGTTCCTTCGCCAATGCACAGTTGAACCCAAAGGAGATAAATGGAGTATTGCCAAAAACACGAGTAAAGTCACAGATGCCATCTTAGGTGAAAACGTTTTTTAAAGAGCGCTGTAATGAAAATAACGAATACAAATTATATCATTTCATTTCATTACTTTATTTTCCGCATTCCAGTTAAAAAACATGAAATTACAAAATAATGTACATTATGAAATACATACATTGAGAGCCAAATAAACAAAGCCTGAATAAGTAACAAAAGGGGGGAATCTTGAACAACATGGTAAACCAGTATTCGGATGAGGAAGTACAAAAGCAAAACTATAATCCCCAAATAATTCAAATATCACACTGTAAACATTGTAAACAGGGGGGAGGGGCGGTTATTAGAATATTACCATTGCTTGTGTTAAGAAAAAGAGAACTGCATATTTAAAAAGAATTGTTTTTTAATTCTGCTTTAAAGTTCTGGAATGATAGAGACACTTTATAATGTGTTTAGGCATTAACTCTCGTGGCACGTTTTTGTAACAGATATATTATATTAACAAAAGATTTTGAAACACTGGCCAACAATCATAATTAGCCACGTTAGAATTTCTCAAGATGATTTACCTAAATCTGACTTTGTTCACCATCTAACCTCCACAGTAACACAGATATGCTTTTTAATGTAACGATATTTTTAACACTTCATTTACTCAATCAGCTACCTCAGTGAATTAGCACTAGATTGATCAGTTTGCAGACTTTAAAAGACAAAATGAAGGTCATGAAAAATGAAAAATTCTACTGCAACCTATTTTTCGATCACAACCAAAATCGTAATTCGCTGTCAAAATGTTTTTTATAACCAGTAAATTCCGCAAAATGAAGCGCGTTTTGCTTTAATGATTTGGTGAGAAAAGTCCATCAATAAAACGAATTTGTACAGAAAAACATCAACATAACTAGCCTCAGTAAAGTTTTCGCTCGCAGAGAAATAATTCCCGATTCTTTTTGAAAATCAAAGATTTAACGCACGATTTTTGGCAGAGTATGAATGCCCCCCTATTTTCCATACTTAGAAGAACACTTTCCAAAAAATATGCTCCTTTTTTGTGTAAAAAGGAGTAGAAATTTTCTCTCTGATCATCCTATTTCCTATTTTTCTATTACACATTCAGAATAAGTGCGCGATTTCCAAACATCGTAAAAGTATGAACCATTTTCTGAGATTTCTTGTTCCTTAAGATTTTATTTTTTCTTTCTTCATATCCGCAAGCATATCAATGTTTGAGAACGTCCCCGATCATTATTTCTTTTTACGCAAAATGTCTAACATGAGCATACAAGTCAATCGTAAGTGGTAATATGTAGATCGAAATCATTTTACTTACGAATGATATCATCTGTTCACTCTGGAATGCACAGTCGAAATAGGAGTCAATCTAGAATTTGATTACTCGGATCAAAGTTGCTCGTCTCATCATCAGTGTAATACATGTGAATACGCACGGCGATATTATAAGACAAACAGTACTAATTTATTACCGTGACCACACGCGGGAACTTCATAATATAGACTTAATTATAATTGATTATATGATTTGAGTACATCGTTTGTGAAACAATAATGCCTCTAGAATTAGTTTCAATTTCTAAAGGTATACGTTCCTGAGATAAAGACATCCTGTCATCCATATTTTTATCTTTATTATTTGAATTCTCCCAGTTTGAAAAATGGGACATTTGTTTAATTAAGCCTTTATCACGAGATGAAACGAGACACTTGTATATACTCGATTTAAAAGATTTATCAAAGATAATGAAGATAAATGGTAGCTACAAGGAAAGTGAAATTATGTGTTTTATACTAGTGGTAATTTTACCAAAGAGATAACAGCTGGTATCTCTTTGGTTTTACATTGTTGTACGTGCAAGATACATGCCAGCAGCGGATCCAGTATTTTCCACAAACAAAAGGGGACGGGTGGGGGGGGGGGGGTGAAGCCAACGTGTGCGTGAAGCGAGTAAGCACGTGCCCTCCTGGCTATCTTGTCACCGAACTGTATATAATATGCAGCTATGGATATACCGACCTGTAAGTTGACTAGGGGTCGGGCGATCCCAAGTTGACCCACCCTGAGTCGTCTTCTGAACTTCCTGGCTTGATGGTTAATGCGGGTGTCGCTGGGGGTTGGGGGTTGCCTCCACCGCATCGCCTCGATGATAATTGTTTCATTATTATTTAAGTAATTACGTTTGAAGCGTATACTTCCCAATTATTAGACACATACGATAATGTAGTACTCTCATCTCATCTCATCTGTCCCGTAGTCTGGCTGACCGTTGGGGCACCAATGTAGATTTTGCAACCAGCTTCTTCCATTCCTCGCGGTTCTCAGCTTTTCCGTCGTATGATGTTCCAGTCAAGGCCAGTCCATTCTTTGATGTTGTCTTCCCGTCGTTTATTCTGTCTGCCTCTTCGTCTTCCTCCCTGTACTGCTGTCTTGGCCAGTCCAGATGATCGTGTGACGTGCCCGTACCACTTCAGTTTACGTCTCTTTACTGAAATCAGGAGGTCTGCATACGGCCCGATGGCGCTTTCAATTCTGTTTTTTACTACCTCGTTGGTTATGTGATCTCTATACGAGATACCTAGGAGTTTGCAGAAACATCTCATCTCCAGTGCTTGTATCCTTCTTCCAATGTCTGCTGTTATGGTCCACGTTTCACATGCATACAGACATATTATTATGGACATGACCAGGGAGCGCATCAGTCTGATCTTGGAGCTGATGGCGATGTTTTTGTCTGTCCGGATGACTTTTAGTTTGGTCAATGCAGCTGCGGTGTGTGCTATCCTGGAGAGTACTTCAAGTTTGGAACCCTCATTCGATACTATAGCTCCCAGATATTTAAAGCTACGGACTGTCTCCAGTTTCTTGCCTTTTACGGTAATGTCGGTGCCGATGCCATTGGCGTAATTTGTCATCAACCGGGTCTTTTCTGCACTGATCTGCATGCCATATGACGTGGAGGCCTTTTCAAGGTGATTTACCAAGCTGACTAGCTCTTGCTCTTGTCCAGCTAGGCCGTCAATGTCGTCAGCTATACGCACATTTGCAATTGTCCTGCCTCCGATGCTGACTGTTCCTTCATGCATGGTCTTCGGTGCGTCATCCATTATTCTCTCTAAAAAGATGTTGAAGAGAGTGGGGGAGAGTTAGACATCCTTGACGTACTCCGATTGTGGTTCGGAACCATTTTCCTATGTCGTTGTCAAGGTAGACTGCGCTGGTTGCCTTGTCGTAGAGGCATTCTATGGTTTTGATCATGTTGGCGTTGATGTTATACAGCCCCATGGTTGCCCACAAAGCTGCATGCCAAACTCTGTCGAACGCCTTCTTGAAGTCCACGAAGATGTGGTAAAGGTTTTGCTGGTGTTGCAGGTACTTCTCACAGAGTATTATAAGATCTTTAATTTGCTCAATTGTGCTCCTTCCTGCTCTGAAACCTGCCTGTTCTTCTTTGATGATCTCCTCAGCTTGTGGCTTCAGTCTATTCAGGCGGATTCTCAGCATATGACCTTACTTGGTCAATGTAGTACAATATCTCGTATATACACTGAATAATATTGCAATGTGGTACACATACAACGTTATTTATACATTTCTAGTGTTTTGCATAATGAAGCAGGGCTCCCATTTAGCCGAGTTGGTGCCTCGAGTTGTGCTTAGCTGGCGCGAGCTTGAACTCGCGTGAACTCGCGAGAACTTGCTTGAAATTTACTCATTTGTATGGTATCTGCATGAATTATCTTACGACGCATTATCGAGTTTCGTAACGATGAAAGTAAGAGTGAACCGAGCGCATTACGAGTCACGCGAGCTCGGTATGAGTTGCGATGACTTGCGTACGACTTGTATCGCAGAAGCGGATCTAGAGGGGGATTGGGGGGTTGCAACCCCCCCCCCCCTTGGGCGGCCCCCCCCCCCCCCCCAAAAAAAAAAAAAAAAAAAAAAAAAAAAAAAGAAAAAAGAACGCACGCTGGAGAGAAACCCTTTCAAGTGCAAATATTGTGAGAAGATATTCAACTCATCTGGTAACTTAACCAAACACATGATAACTCTGGATATAACTATGTATTAAACTGTTACTTGATTTAAAAAGACGTTATCATGCACTGCTTTTTATGGTCTCCATTGTGTTAATAGATGCCAGGAAAACATCACTTACGGGGTTCAAATAAACACCCCCAAAAAAATCGGCCCGCCGCTTCGCGGCTCGTGGACGATGCTCCGCATCGTCATTATTTTGGTCAAACCCCCCCCCCCCCCCCCCCTTAGCAAAAAGCTAGATCCGCCCCTGTATCGATCTATACTACTAACGAGTGATAAGAGTTTTCTATGAGTCATATGCGATCAAGGGCCGGGAAATGCATAATTTTGACCAGGGGCGGCCAAGCGACTCCCAAAGTTAGAGGGGGAGGGGGCACCAAGAAAAAAGGGCACCTTTAAAGAGAATTCTCAAAGCGAAAATATGTTTTAGACATTGGTATATACCCTTTAATGTTTACATTATCAGGGATGATTTCGATATTGTTTCACTTTGTACACAGTACAAAATATTGTTAAAGCATCATACTTTGCAGTTGAGTGTGATGGTTCTCAAATTTATTTGCGACCGAGTGAATGAAGCGATGACATTTTAAAAAGATTTCTGAGGTCGCAGTACGAAAAATTACATCTTATAAAGAGCACAAACAAAATCCTAATGGGTTATATGCAAATTTTCATAACGGAAGACTGAAAAGACCTTTGATAAGTAACATAAGTATATCATCTATAAATGCGAGCCAGCGGAGCGAGCGAGCTTTAGGAGGAGATGCTGTTAGTCGCTTAAAATTAGGGGCGCGTTTAATAATGAGAGGAAAAGGGGACATATATCAGAAAAGAAAAGTAACTCGTGTCAAAGTACAAAGAGTAATTATAAGAGGTGAAAATGGGCCCGGTTTACACCTTTAAAAAGAGGCCCTCACCAGGGATGAAGAATAGGCACGCATGAAAATAGGAAATGTGCATTTGTCGACCGAAAAGGGCCCGCTCCGATCTGATCGTAAAGGGGCATTTAGAAGAGGGGAAAGGGGGATAAGGCCCTTATTAGAAAGGAAAAGGGGCACGTATCATTGTTAAAAGGGAAATTATCAGAGGTGAAAAAGGGCATGTATCGCACCTGAAAAGGGACAATGACCAGATATCAAAAGGGGCACTTATGGAAATGAAAAAGGGGCACTCACAATACAAGAAAATTTGCATTAGTTGAAAGAAAAAGGGTACCGACCAGATTTCAATAGGGGCATTTATCGGAAGTGAGGAGGGCACGTCAGTGCTCCATGGAAGAACAGAGCCATTCGGTTAATGGACTATCTAACCGTTTTATCATTCTATTATAGTAATATAAGTCTTTGATTTTGTTATATTGTGTTATTGTTTTTATGAATATTTTCGGAAATAAAACATACAAAACTTATCTGAAAGAAAAATGAGTAACTTTTCGTATAAAGGGGCATTTACCAGAGATACAAAGGGGCGTTTATGAGAAGAGAAAGTGGTTCTTTTTTGATAGGGGTACTTAACATAGATTAGGAAGAGGGGCACTTATTAGAAAGGATAAGGGGCACGTATCAAAGTAAAAGAGGCACCTCTCAAATCTAAATGGGACAAATTATCAAAGGTAAAGGGGGCACTTATCAAAAGTGAAAAGAGGCACTTATAAGAATTAAAAATGGACACTTATTGCAAAGGAAAATAGGAACTTGTCGAAGGAAATGGGGCACTTATGACAAGTAGGGACAATATGCAAAGGATATTGGATTAAAGATATGTGAATAAAATGGGGAAATTGTCAAAGGAACTGATGCCATAATTGTAGTTTTTTTATATCATTTTTGTAAGCATTAATACAAATACTTGCAATATCAAACGTCAACAATGTTATGACAGAAATATTGTCATTTCTATTTTTATATTCGTACATTGTCTTAATGACTCTTATTGTATGCAATTCGTATTTGTTGATGCACATGTACTTTTACATCTTCCTATCTTACTTTTATTCTTCATGTTTCTCCTCTTCGTTTTCTAATTTGTGCTGCCCGAGCAATCTTACCATATTAACTATACATATTGACAAATTAAATGTAATTGTATTTTATGTTTAAAATATGTAATACGTCTTTTAATTGTACACATGACCATTTCAGCCATGGGGCTGCAACTCATGTTTTTAATAAACCTTGACTTGAATTGAATTGAAATTATAAGAGGTGAAAAGGGGAAGAGGCACTTTTACAAATTAATAGGGGTACTTGTTAAAGTAAAAGGGGCACTTTTCCTATGTAAAAAGCTGCTCTTTTTACAAAGTTAAAGAAAGGGGCACATTTCGGGTAATTGAAAAAGTAAAGGCACTGCCCCCTACCCCTCCACCCTCCCCCTCCATCTCTCCCCTCCCCCCGAGGAGGACGGTATCTGATGTTGACGGTATCTGATGTTGGCGCTCTCCAAAACAAAGATGGATGTCAGCATATTTGCTAGATCTGCTGGAGGAATAACATGCCTTGATCTTCTGCGCAATTGTAGGCCAGCTGACGTATCATGGTGCGCTTGTCATGCTCGTAATCTTGCCCTACACTCTGCTCATGCTCATACGATACTCGCCGTAAGTCCCCGTCACTTCTTTTTAAATCTTATGCCCAATTTAGATGTATGTTTTAATTTAATTTTTGAATGTATCTAATACGCATGAATCTAAATGAAAGACCATTTTCTATCTATGTAATGTATTTCCCCCTCTAATCTCGGATCACTCAGACATGTTTCTCGCTCCACTCCACTCATCCTCTTTTACATCCTGTTTGCTGTTGTTTTTGGTTTCAATCTTGAATAATAATAATTCAAACGGAAACAACAATTCCCCGTTGAGCAGTCTCTAACGCTATAGCGTTTGTCAGATGTAAAAAATACTATGGGTAAATATGCTAGCGGTAGATATGCTGAAAGTAAAATTGTCAGGGATAATTGTCACAGGTAAAAGGCCAGATGAAAATGTCCGAGGAGAAGATGTATCAGGTGAAAAAAACAGAGGTGAAAACATCGAAGGCATGATTAGAAACAGGAACGGACCCAGGGGGGCACGTGCCCCCCCCCCCCCCCCCCCTCCCCCCCAACTGAGCGAATTTGCGGCTGGCGCGATTTTCAAATTTTCGGGAGCAAAAAAAAAAAAAAAAAAAAAAAAAAAAAAAAGTGGTCTTACCCCCCCCCCCCCGTGTGCCCCCCGTGTGCCCCCCCCCCCCATCGGGAAGAAATTCCTGGATCCACCCCTGATACAACTGTATGTTTTAAATTTATATTCTTTGCCCTGTTTTTGTAAATCCTATGTCCTGGGCCGGGCCATGTATGCTATACTCTGATATTATGTTTGTACAATTATGATCTATTTGCCTATTTGGATTATGAAATGAATGATGATATATAATCCATCTATCCAGTGGCGGATTCAGGGGGGCCCCACCCCTTGCAGAAAAAACTATCAAAACAAGATGGTAACCACAATTTTACTTCTCTCTTTTTTTGCTCAAGGGGGGTGGGGGGGGGGGGTAGTTGAGTAAAAAAAACGATTCAATGATCTCCCTCATAGCAGTTCCCCAAAGTTGACAGCCATTATATATCTATCCCTTTGTCTATCAATCTATTTATCTCGCCATCTATCTGTATACATGTACATGTATATCTTTATTCATCTGTGCTGTACTGACACTACATCTATTATCATCTACTGCATTGATCATGCCATGATTACCGGCAATCGAAAAACTATTGGAATGAATACTATATATATATATATTTTTTTGTCTGCCCTTTTTTTTCAAGAAAGAAAGGCAGTTATACTTAGATCGATAGTTTGTTGTGAGAAACCCTAGCACATTTCACATGGACAAATTGTTTAATAGATCTAGTGTTAAACAATTAAGAAACTTCTTAAAATTCATAATACACTTCGTTTCGTTGGATCGTAAGGCTGAAAAACATGGTCCTATTTTTGTTAACAAAAGTGTAGTTACTCGTAGACCTAGTGGTAGACAAACCGGCCAGACCACGTGATATTTTAGACTTACAACTTCAAACTGTATAATAATAATAATAATAGTGGCTACTTGTATAGCGCACAGGTCCACCTTTCGGTGCTCATGGCGCTTAGAAAAGAGTACGTGTAACAGGCATAAGAAAGAAAAAACAATAAACCGAAAAACAAATTCGGAATTCTCCTAGACATAGTAAATTAAAATATTGCAATAATTACAACGAACGAAACAAATAGGTTTTTAGTTGTAATTTGAATGTTTCTGTCGATGACAGTTGACGTAATTTATAGGGAGCTTATCCCACAGTTTTGGACCCATGGCTGAGAAAGCCCGTTCCCCCCAAGCATGTTTTATTCTGGGTGTATTAAGTAATAGTGTGTCTGATGAGGAGCGAAGACTTCGTGTGGGGTTGTATTTTGAAACAGAGTTGCTCAGGTATGCAGGGGAAGAAAGAGAGTAAACTGAATGATGTACAAGTAACATAATTTTCAAAATAATCCTTTTTTCAACTGGCAACCAATGGAGAGAACGGAGAATTGGTGATATGGAATCAGATTTCTTAGTGAATGTTAATAGGCGGGCTGCAGAATTTTGAAGTCGTTGCAGTTTTGTGACATCTTTCTTTGGAAGGTTAAAGAACAATGAATTTGCAAAATCTAAACGAGAAGAAATTAAAGCATGAATTAAGATCTCAGCCGCAGGTTTAGATAAACACTTTCTTATGAAACTTAGATTACGTAATTGGTACCTTACACTCTGTTGAACATTTGTGTTATGTGACTACTAAAGGACATTTCCTGATCAAATATTACACCCAAATTACGAGCTGTTTTTGATGGAGTGATACATGTTTTTCCAATATGGAGATGACACGGTTGATAGTCAACCTTCCCTAACATGTGCTTGGAACCTAATAATAAAAACACAGATTTATCATCATTCAGCTTAAGGCCATTAGATACTAACCAGGATTTCAGTTCTTCTAGACATTTTTCAAGTTTTGAAACGGCTGAGGACAGTGAAGACATTGTAGGTTTAAAAGAAAGATAAATTTGGATGTCATCTGCGTAGCAATGGTAACTAATACAATGTTTGTGAAATATCTTGCTGATTGGTTGCATATAAAGAGAAAAGAGCAGTGGTCCTCCTACCGAACCTTGGGGTACACCATACTTCATAGTAGTTTTACTAGAGGTAGAATTATCAATTTTTACATACTGAGATCGTTCAGAGAGATATGATATAAACCAATTAGGGACAGTACCCTTGATACCTAATGATTTCAGCCTTCGAGTCAGGATAGAGTAATCTACTGTATCGAAAGCTGAGCTCATATCTAACATAACAAGAGCAGTAATATTACCGCAATCCAGACCAGGCCTGTAGGCAGATTGACATGGGTCAAACAATTCATTATCTCGCAAATATGCAGTCAGTTGTGAGAAAACAACCCGTTCCAGCATTTTACTCAAAAAAGATAAGTTTGAGATTGGGCGGTAATTCTATAGTGTATAAATCTTTAGCTCATGTTTATTGTGTTTTAGAAATATCAAAATGTATATATCCTGTCTATGTATTTTATTATCATATTGTTTTTCTTTCTGTATTGTATTGTAAATATGTTGTGCTCTCATTCCCCTGAAGGGGGTCGATAGAGTCAAATCAAATCTTATCTTATCTTACCTTATCGAATAGAATGACACTTGTATCATTACAGTTTTCTTTTAAATATTTTTAATGTTAAAAAAGATGTACAATATTTAAATAACATTTATTCTTCATATATAAAACCCTTTAATGATGTTTCATCTAGGCCTACTGTAATCTTTATTATAGTATTTTTTCCTGCATATTTTACAAATATAATAACTGAATAACAAATAACATATAAACGTAAGGTATGATACAAAATATACAAACGATAAAAACTTCATATATTTTTTTTATACATATACATGTATATATTATATTATAACGAAACTAAATATTTATATTACATATCATTATAAATTTAAAGTATTATCCGAACTATCTGTGGAAAAGGTGCAGGAGACCGCAGTTTTAAGCGATGGTTGACTAGGATGGCGGCCTCAAAAAAAAATCTTAAGGTAAAATTTAAAATGAAAAAGTGTTTAAACGATCTTTGTGTATGATTTGTGAGTGTGTTATTCTACTGGGTTGCATCTATAATGATTTCTCGAGGAGGACACAGTCATCAGAGCATAGGGAGAGAAATTAATATTTCAGCCGAATATATTATGCAAGAATGGTAAAAGAACAACGAATTAACATTTAACACATCGAATATATCTGATATTATTTCAGTCTTAAATAAACGATGGATGACATTCTCATAATGATTTAAAAAAATGGTTTTTCGTGTGATTATTTCTAATGATATAACATGAGCACCGAAAGGTGGACCTGTGCGCTATACAAGTGGATGAACATCGGGGTAAACTTGTAAATAGATTTCAAATACATGCTTTTATTCAGGGTGATATTTTTAAATATAAATCAATAGGGCGTAATAAATATACTTCAGCAAAAAATGAAGAGTTTGATTTTATTCATTAAAACGGATTTAATTCATCTCGGAATCAAGATGTTTGTGTAGTTGTGAGTTTTTTTAATTTCCTGATACGATTCACACACATAATACAAGAAAATTCTTGAAGATCTATATGCGTACATTAATCAAATTATTAACTAAAAGCTCCGTCTAAGTCAAAATGATGGATTAACTGACCATTTAATGGGTATTCTACTGTAATTGTCCATTGTGGACGAACAAAAACTATCCGATATTGAAAATCTCATCTCAATTTCCATTTATAATGAGCCCTAACAACTCGTTTTGTTGAGCTAGGCCTTAGCCACTCTGAATCGTTATCACATTGATGCTTCACGATAGTATCAAGAAAATGGGGAAGAACCAATCATCTGTGTCATAGTCGTATTTTCAATGGTTAAGTTTGTAATGTAATGATATTTTAGGATCGCAAAATATGATATATTCATCTTTCAAATACTTATAATTTTGCAAGAGTTTTTACACAGGGTCTCACTCTATACATCGTTTCACAAGTGGCCTACAATGAATGGGTCCCCATAATCGGCAATGAAGATACCCAGTGATGTATGCTACAAGAGCACGTCAAATTCGGGGAAAAGGGGAAAAGGGAAAAGAAGAAAACGAAATGGGGAGGAAGAAGCTAATGTGAAAAAAAAACGACAGCAACCTCTTACACATTCATATTCAGTGGCCCAATAAATTTATATTTCATCTACCATTAAGACCGGAGCCCCTATGATGCCCCTCTAACTATAGCTGGATACGCCAATGGAGATACGGATGTTACACCCTCATCCCGAGTTTTTTTTTTTTTTTTTTTGGGGGGGGGGGGGCGTTTTAAACTCCTAACTTATCGTGTATCATGATTCTCGATAGTATTCAACTCTATTGCGACAATAATTTTGAGTTGATTCCATAAGTTATTAAATATGAGAAGAAACAAGTATAGTAATTTACCCTGTATAATGATGTACAACAAATATGTTTATCTTATTTTACGTTTTATTAAAAAACATTATCAAGGAAGAGTCAGAAAACTTTAGTCTTTATGATTTGTTGCTTTTAAACGCGACATCTGGATCACCCGTCGCGATAGAAACCATACGATGACGAGGTTGCCGACGAGCACCGTGAGTAAAACACCGAACGTCGTCACGAACGTCGGTCTACGGAGGTCGTTGGCTAAATCGGCGCGCTCCGTCAACTCTGCGAGAAAAGCAAGGTACTGGTAGTAGCTGGCGATGCTGCTCCCGATGTGAAAGAACTGATGACTGTGACCGATGATGTCGAAGGTCCCGGGCGCGATGACCTCGGGAACGCGTGTGGCGTAGAAGAAGGCGATGCCGAGTACCCAGTAGAATTGCTGGATGTGGAAGAAGAGAGCCTCGCTGCCGCACCCCGTCGACTCGCAGTAGATGACGCGATAGACAAGGGGGACGCTGAAAGAAAATATGATAGAATGACTTATCGATTTGTTTTGTAAACAGCAATCTGGTAACATAACATGACCAGTACCCCTCAAGTGATTATTTACGTCACACAAAAAATCAACACTTGGGCGTTTGAACACCGGCTTGCAATATTATTGTCAGATAGCATAGCAAAGGAATCTGATTGAATAAGTAAATATGTATGAATTATAAATAGGGACAGAGCAATTATATTTGATGTATGGATATCTACCGGAGGGTGCTAAGGGGGCACCAAGTATTTGCTGCAGTATATACCTCGGCTATGGTGGCCTTAAAAAGAGGAGGCTCATACCCATAGAGATATATACTACTAACACTAGAGGGCGTACTCGCTCAAATAGCTGTTCCGAGCTGGAGCGTTGGCCGCCATTACTAAGGAGGGCAGAAAAACGAACGACCCAACAAGATAACTGTGCACAACAAACGTGGAAAATTTGAAGAAGCCAGGTTCGTGCGTTGCATTTGGTTGTTCGAACCGAAGAAAGAAAGGGAACTGCATAATATTTCACAAGTAAGTTCTTCTTAATATTATGTTGATTAAATAAGGAGATTTAAGAGCTAAAAATGCCACCGCAGCGCAGCTAACGTTCCTGCAGTGCTCAGCGGAGCACGCCCGCCGGGCTGGGGCAGGCATGTGTCAAGGTTCTGGGGGCGGTGATGGGAAAATTCTGCTGCGCTGGAGTCGCAACTCCAAGAGTCAGAGAGTCCAACTCGGAAATATTAACTCCATAACTGAGCTTGATTCTATTAACGAAAGCCAAGTTTAGAATATATAATTAACTTTATCTTATCTAATTTCAAGTCAAAAATCAAATGTCAACTTCTTTATATTTTAACTAGGTCTAGATCTAGATCTAGGGTTTAGACTAGACTCTAGATCTAAATACTCTAATTTCTAAAGCCCGAAAGGCAAAGATAGGCTAGCCTGCCATATATTTCACATCACAGGAGTTATCCAACTAGGCTAGGCTAGCCTAAAACGCCCACCGCACACTACACTATTTCTATCAAATTTGCTTTAATATGACTCGCTGACATCATTATTAAATACTGCTTCGCGATTGGCTGGAAGCTGCTTCAGTTTCAGTCTTAAAAATCATATGAAATAGCATGAATAGTAGAACAATTGTCATGTTATGAGAAAAAACTCATTTTTGTTTCCATTTGCTTTTTGTAATGCAGAAATACACCCAAGAGAGGAAAAGGATGTTACACACCACTCCTTCCTAGTGCTGTGCCTACTGTCTTTCCTGGACATCCTCCCTATAAACAGACCCATGGCTCAAGACTCCCAGCAAAACCATGTACAACATCCAAAAGTGTTCCCGTGCCTCCAAAGAAACCCTATGACATTACAACAGAACATGACTATTCTTTTCTGTCTGAGTTGATCAGAAACTGAAGATAACCAGACAGCAACTGCAGGATGCCAAGAAACAGCTTCAAGTGGTGAAACAGAAGGTGAACAGGAGAGATGGAAAAACCAGGACTCTCTTGCAGGAATTCCACGAAAGCAAGCTCATTAGCCAGGATCAGCTTGACATACTTTAACACAACTTTGGAGAGAACGCATTTACAGAAAACCCCAATTTTGTCTTATTTCATCAATATTTGTTTTCAAACATATTTGTTTATGAAAACCTACAGAATGTTAAATGGCATCCTATTTCACATTATACAATTTAAGTGAAATTTTGCCGTCACATTTTTGGGGCTCCAAACACTTTAGTGGGGCTTTAATACACATGTTCCAGCATTTTACAAGTTTCAAGTAGTTGTAGGACATATGACGTCTAAATTCACATCACAGGGATTGTGTCTGGTGGGGATTGGCTACGATGTAAATAGGCTTTCTTGATCTGGAGAATGATACTATAGTGACATCTTGTGTTTTACAATTACAACTGTTCTGTAGTCTATACACTGTTGCAAATGTTGAGGAGACAAGGGCTTAAAGCCCTCCTTGAAGTCAGGAAGACCTGTTTTTTCTCTTTTTATAGTGAGCAAAATTCCTCAGTCTATGCAAAAAAGAAAACATAGACCCTAATTTGTACAAACTATACTACTAAAGAGACAGATCAGTCTTTTATATTTTGCCTCTTGTCTGCATAGCTTATCCACTGGATGATTGACTGTGAAGCCGTTTAAAACTGGAGAGAGCTTTCAATAATCTTCAAGAAAAACAGAACAATCTGAGACATTTGTTCTGTGTAATGAAAAAAATTCTTGGGACACATTGTGACAGTTGCACAACTTAACCATAATGTTCTGTTCGTTAACTTTACACAAAGGCAAACTAAAGTGGAACTTAGAAGAGTTGATTACATTAGGGGTAAAAAATATGTACTTGAATTTTGAGTTGTTGTGAGGTACACTGTATTTGAATATTTACTCTATAAGCTTCATAATTGTACCTGCTGTATCTGATTCAGTTGCTCTAATTTTTGCAAATTATTTGCACTCTACATGTGCTTTGATTCTGCAGGTTTAGATAACCTGAGATAAACATGTATACCTTTTTTATAACATTGTCTGGATTGCTCTCAACCAAGTGATTTGCATCATTAACGATGAAAAGCAAGAAATTCACATCAAGTGAGCCACGTTTTCGATACGGTAAACGAGGAGAATTCACAGATGTGTGGCAATTGAAAAGCTTTGTGTAATGCACAGTTGCACACCTTATAAACACCCATAGATCTTTTTTGTACATAGGTTTGAATTTTGGCCCAAAATGGAAAACTGCTTTTGAAGAGATTTGATAACAAAACAATTATATGGAATAATGTCACTAGATGTAAACCCATAAGATTGTGCACTCTTTTGCTATCTAGTATATCTACTGTGTAAATTTGAGGGTAATCAGTTTCAAAACTATTATTATTCCCTGATGAATAATGATGTCAAAAGACCTTGTTACTATGAGGTTTCACTGAATGGTGTATTGCAGTATCCTGAGATGTAAGTGTCTTCAATTATAGTTCTTCATAGCAATACAGGTAACTTGGAATATATATGCTCAATTACTATTTCTGGTTTGCATTTATTTATTTTATTATTCAATGAAATGTCTTTGTAATTAGTAAATTTGGGGCTAAAATCTGAGATGTTGTTTTTGCAATGTCTGTCCTTTTATTGTGATGTATTATAGCAGTATATATGTCCAATAAAATGTCAAAACTTAAATGCCTATGCTGTAGAATATTCAACACACGTGTGGTAATAAAAGGTTCATTTATTCATTTTTTTTCTTCAAATCAAATTATCATAAGTATATTCTCTAAAAACTGGTTGATGAAGAAAATAAGAAATATACTGTATCAAGGAGAATATTATTTATGGAGAAAAAAAGTGGTGTGAATAAATAATTATTACATCAATGATCAGCTGTTTTTAAAGAAAATTTATTTCTAGTGAACTGTAAAGAATTGAATTATTCTTTCAGACATATAGAGATTTTCTAGAGAATAGGTGAAAGACAGAAGGTGTGAATTTGATATAAAATGAGTGAGAGAAGAAGAAAAAGAATGTTTGGATGAATGATTGAATGAATGATTGGATGAGTAAATAACATAATTTTTAAAAATAAATGTGTATAATTCTTTCCTTCCCCCTCTTCCTATCTTCAGTATCGTCCTATATCTGCATTTCCGTTATCTACCAGTTCTATATTATATCTATCTATCCATCTTATTATGTGTCTAGCTATCTATGTACCCATCTCTATCCAAAATCTATAAGTATCAATCTGTTTATAATAGCCATAAACATAAAATGAATATATTACCTTTAAAGCGTTTTAAATCAATAAACCCTGGCTCTCATAATAACTGAATTAGAAAGACATTGGCCCTGTAGCATAAAACTTTGTTTAATATCATGACATAAATATCAAATACAAGTCCCAAATGCTTGATTCTGATTGTTTGAAAGCCAAGTAATATTTGATGTCATTATATCACAATTTTATATTGACAAAGCGGAAGAAAAATTGAAGATATACTGAAATATAAATAGCTTTTTGTGTCCCTTTTACCTCACCATAACACCCGTAATTAATCTTGACCTACACCAGATACCATGACTGAGGCATGAGTAGGGTTCATGCATTATGCAAAATACCACAATTATAACGTTTCATACTCGAAAACTGAAAATCAACCCCAAATATGAAGCTTCATTATGCATATCAGTAGCACAGTTTCGAAGGGAACATCCGGGTATTTCTCGAAGTTGTGCCCTCCTTAGTAATGGCGGACCGCGCTCCATGCGCGCACAGAGCTTTAAACGGGCGCGTACGACGAGTCCGCTCTCTAGCCTTATTAAGTATATATCTCTATGCTCATACCTTATATATACAAAATTATGTACATACCGTCGCTTGCCCGCACAAAGGCCGCTAACGCGCATCGCGGGTCAAAAGTTAGTTCCGAGATATCGCGTTTTAAAAGGTTTAAACTCACAAGTCTTCTTTAACAGATAAAAATCATACATGAATACGTGGATTGTGGCATACTCTATTAGACTGGCAATTTATTTTTTCAAAACAAGCATTATTTTGTTAGTTATCGTCGATTAAGTGTTAGTGCCCTTTGTGCAGTTAGTTGAACCCGCTGGGCGTTTCCTGCACAAAGGTCGCTATGCGCGTAACGGCTTTTGTGCGGGCACTAAAAGTGCGCGTTCAGTGTACAAAGGCCGTACTCTACGTGTTGTACGTATTCGCTGTAGCTTTTGTGCAGTTAGTTTCCCCAAAGACGTTGTAATTATGTTTAAACATCCAGTGGCGGATCCTTGGCGGGGGGGGGGGGGGGGGGGGGGGTGGGGGGGGGGTGGATGTTGAGTTAAAAAAAATAGTGCTCAACATAAAAATATACCACTGAGATGTGTCAGTGTTGATTTAGCCAAACAAATTGAAGTTGGGTGGGGGAGGTTTCACACTCTGTAACATTATCTTGTCATTTTATTTGGGTCATGTGATATGTGCAACCTATATAGCTCAGTATAGCAATGAAAAGGGGAGGAAATCCATATTTGGACTCTATTGTTTGCCCATTTTGAAACTAGACTTATTATTTTATCAATTTGTACGGATTCAGCCAAATTATATTAATATGCACTATCTGATAAATTTAGAGTTCAACAAATTTCTTAATAATGTCTCTCTCGTTCACTTACTATACAGTCTACCACTTTCATGCATGCTTTATTCCAATTATTCATCAAACACTGTACGTTCAGACAGTAAGAATCAATCATTTTCATTGTCGGTCAAGGAATAATGACACAAAGGCTATTTTTAAGGAACAAATTAGAAATGTCAATTTATTATATCTTGTTAAATAATTTAATATAAAGTAATAAATATCAAATTCCACTGATAAATTAATTCAATCATAAATTAAAATAATTTATATTATAATCATTTTCTCTCTCTATTATACAGTATACAATGTAAGTACAAACTTTTTAATTCATGCTACAATGCAGTACTAAAATCCGAATTCAATTTTTGTTAAAGATATTTACATTC
>JAVYIG010018578.1:0-18494 GCA_035222895.1 Strongylocentrotus droebachiensis | reverse complement strand
CAAGTTAAATAATACTTGTACTTGTAGTTGCAATTCTAATAGTACCTTTTCCACTGGATACTTAGAAGTGCTTTTAGATGCCATCCATGTTTTTCTTGTGAACTAGATGGTATTACTTACTTGCCACAATGCATTAAATGTACTTTTCTCCACAGAGCTACCAACGTTGACTGAAACATTTCGGTAATGGTATAAAACGGGGTTCCAATCATTAAATCTACCATTCAAATTTGCATCAGGAAACGGAGCATTGAATAAATATACAATAAACAAATCTTAAACAAGAAAATACACTGAATGAGACAATGACTAGTTAACATGTAGCTCAACTATCAACCCCTGAAAGGCCACAGTGCTTGTATTTCCCAAAGCCTAATGAAAATGAATAAAATAATAAAATAAAAATTTTGAAAGAGATTTTTTCACATTTACGGTTTAACCATTCAGTCTTCCTCAAAATCTATTTGAACTGTTATCTCAAGTCACATTGTCTTTTATGTCATGTTTTGACCACTGCGTGCAAATAAAGTGACCTCACCCATGTAATATTTCTTTAAAAATGGGTACATCAGTTGGAGGAAAAAAAAGAAAGTAGAAGTCATGTGACTGGAAAATTCATACGTGTCTGCTGTTCTAGATTCATTATTAAAATATCATGGTACTGTTGCACTGTAACAGGATCAGGTCACATCCGACTTGGTCACATCAAATGTCTTTATTACAGGTCGGCACTTAGCTTTCAAGCCAAGGGGCAAAGGTCAATCAATCATTCCCAGAATTCCCTTCTTGTTCCTGTTGCTTCATCATCTCAAGGTACTCTGAGGCCAAAATCTTTGTAGGTACGACATCTGTCAAGAAAAGAGGCAAAAAAGAAGAAAAAAAGAAGAAAAATTTTCATTTAAATATTGCTAATAATATTGCTAATGATTTTTCAAAAACTAACATTAACATATATTATAAAGATTAGAATGCATATGTACACTTATTGTACACTTATACGTATAAGAGCAATAACACTAGGGTTAAAGAGGATGTAGCATGGCAAATACTGGTTAACGCCATCTACGACTTCTTCTGGACAACTGCACGTAAATGAATAGACTCGATTGACGATCAGCACGCACTAGCGTTCGCGAAACAGACCGAAATTCTCCTCACACTTCGGATTTGAGTATGTTGCACGCACTTGAATATTGCAGTCGCATCATCCGTAATCGTTATATACCCGATTGGCCATGAGTCAAGCCACGGGAAAGACTCGCAGTCTCGTCATGCTACACCTCCTTTAACCTGCAGTTCTTTACAAGAATAGCCTTGCTCACACATGACACAGTAATGTGGCTAAATAAAATGAGTGGTACATATTTTTACAGCTAATGAAACACAATTAGGGGTCTTTGTTGTTTTATCTGCAACTTTTCTTTTCATCTCTATCTCCCAATTTATTTACATGACATATATATTTTGATTGCTGCAGCCTTTATTCTTCTTTCAGGCTCATTTCACTTCATGTGTAAACAAGCCTTAAAATAATAATTTAAGATTCAAAATGAAATAAAAAGTGGTGCGCAATCAAACTCTCAATAACAGTTTTATCACCATTGCATTTAAATATGTGGGAAAATCTGAAGGGGATTTTTGTTTTCATTTTTTGTACTGTACAAACTGAATTTTCCAAACTGAATTTTACACTGTGTCATTTGAGGAATATTAGGGACTTTTAGATTTGCACGAAGACAATGTTGATTGCTACGGTCGATGTCCTTTTAAATAATGCACTGCCTTGAATGGACGTCACAAGTATCACTATCAGTCCACGCAAATCTAAAAGTCCCTATTATCCAGGTGGACTTCTACTTAAAAACAAAAAACAAAACAAAAACAAAACAAACACATTAATCAGGGCCACAACTTACCTGCAAGAAACTGGAACTCCTCTTCATCATTGACTACATTGGCCAGGTCATTGTAGACCACGTTACGAGGGGAGGCACTTTTCTTGAGTGATTCCTGGGCTAGGCAACCAACAAACAGTTCCTGCAAGAATCAAACAATTCAGGGTAGACCTAATTCCAGTTTAAGTTTCATTAGTACTACATGTATTTATCAATTCAAGAGAACCAACAAATTACTTCTGTACTGATTCAGATATACAAGCAGGCGCGTACGCAGGGGGGCGGGGGGGGGGGGGGTGTTTAGGGGGTAATTTTATGTCAGATTCTGAAACAAAATCCTGGATGTAGCTCATGCTACAATGATAATAGGTCAGTCAGGAACCCCATGACTTTTGTTTTACTTTTAGTTTTACAAGCCGATTGCCTGTCTGATTATCAAGAGATCTATTTATGATTGGAAATCGAAATCAAATTTTGTGTTTTCCTAATGCCTGCGCTTGGTTTTCATGACACTACAGTCTATCAACGAGTAGACCTTTAAAGTCTATGGTAAAACCGGTCTCTCCAAGATTTTTACTTTTTTGAGGCACTTCTTCTTTGTTCTTGATCATTTTGAATATGAAGCACAATTTTTTTACTTTTAGGGCTTCAATATTTAAGTAATATTGACTGCCTTCTGGGTAATACGACATATATCGCCCGAACCGAAGGTGAGGGTGATATATGACAAGTCGTATTGCCCTGAATTAGGCAGTCAATATTACTATTATTAACCACATCAGACATCTAGAGCAAACTAGAAACTCTTACTATCTTATACTCTTTAAATTATGTAGGCTACACAGGGTTTCCTAGCATTAGAAGTTGCAAAAACATTGTCAAACCAGCACTGTTCATCCAGTGTTTGACAGATTTTTGATACACTGCAAACAGTTTGCCTAGGGTGTGATTGTTATGTCACAATAGAGTTCGCGCAAAGTGCACATTTTCTTATACACGATACACGATGCGCGATGTAAATTACAGTAGCTGATGCGCGATGTAAATTACAACTGGCTCTATATTATTGCTCACTAGTTTAACACGCATTTTGCAGTTTAACATTGACTTTTCAGAGCGGGCTAAAATATTTGTTCATTGGTTTACTGTATAACCATATTGACAGGCAAATTACACACAAAATCCATTGACTTTTCTGAGCGGGCTAAAATATTGTAGTTTTGTTGGCTTATCCATCAAACCTTAATGACGGCAATATTATTTACATTTAAAAATTGCCCTGCTCAGATGTCTGAATCTGATACGGTTAATAATCAATAGGTCTACACCATATCAGTCAGGGCTTATCAATATCACTGTCTGTGTATCACAGACACTGATAACACATGGGGCCGTGCATCTCATATTTGACATTGTTAAACGATGCCTTTAAGGCCCAAAACGATTTATAGGGTTAGGCAGAATATGGAATCATGCAACTACGCCGCCGCCGGTCCAGCGGCGACGCGCAACGATTACCGGTACTACGGTTGTAATATCTAACGACTCATAAAGTAACATATAAAAGAATTACCGGGACCACAGTGAACATGGCCTGCCAAAAAATACATCGGGACATTACATAAACTACAGACTTACCGTTGCTTTTGTAATCAAATACAATGATTCTTGACTGATTGCACTAATTTCTGGGGAGCTTTTCATGATCGTCCTAATCCGGAGAGCCGGAAGAAGTGTAGAATTCGTTTTATGAGACATCTTGTCACTTGGGATCGACAACTAAATAAAGTGTTGAATTTGGCGGGCAGCAGATGGCAGCAAACAACTTATAAATTAATGAAGATATCAAAAGACGGGGAGGTAGTGGGTGAGGGGGGGGGGGGGGGGGACCATTGACAAACATACACACACAAATAAAAAAAATTATCATAGAGGCCATAATATCGTTGATTTTGATTTTTGATATTGTGTGTTTTGCATGCGATAAAAAGCTGGATTTCAGTACGAGGGAAATTTGGGAAGGTTATTCCGGTTCTGTAAGTTGACCAAGTTATTTGCATATTTGTAAGAGATGCTATACAGGCCAAAACTGTGAAAAACAAAACCATTAGACTTGATTTGTTTATAAAGCCATTAACGAATTAATTTAAAGTCAGTTTGATTGTTTAAATATTTAACCATGTGGTTTTCATCTATAAAAAAAAATTATTCTAAAAGTTGCCGCATCATTTCATATTTCGGTGTTTAAAGGGCCCATGACATCGAAATACAAATGTATTCCTGTTGGTGTGCAATACTGCATACATCTCATATTTTGATATGTAAACTTCTGAATTTGTTTCATAGATTTTTAAATATTTGTTGAAACATTTGTTTTTCAAACTTGCGAAGCTCCACCCCAAAAACCTCCAGATCTCATTCCCCTTGTGACATCATCTGTCAGTCATCAATGAGCTAACTTGAGAAAGTGGCATGTAACTTTGCCAAAGTTGACCACCTGATACAATACCACAAACAATAGCAACATATATGTTGCTATGTCAGACATGTACGTCAGACTAAACTAATATTCTAGAATAGACAATGGTATGTAATTTCCCACAGCTTATAATAGAATTGCATGCTTCCATACATTCATCATTGCCTTTGTCTTCCTGGTGATGCTACAGTATGTCTGACATAGCAACTTGTATGTTGCTATTGTATTCATACATTATGTACTTAATATCATTTCTATCATCAGTTTAATGTTGTTATTATTATTATTATCTTTAATAAGTAGTTCTTTTAATTTTCTTATCTGTCTGTAAATATTACTATTTTAACTTATTAATTTTATACATGTCTGTAAGGGACCCCACTGGAAATAAGCTCTCGAGCTTTCGTGGGTTATCCTGTTCAAGCTGACTTATTTTTGATCTGTTATTATTGTATATTGTTGTATGTTGGAAGCTTGTCGAATAAAATTCAATCAATCAATTACGTATTGTAACAGGTGGTCGACTTCGGCAAAGATACATTCCACTTTCTCAAGTTAGCTCATTGGTGACTGACAGAATGATGATGTCACATTGGGAATGAGACCTGGAGGTTTTTGGGGTGGAGCTTAGCAAGTTTGAAAAACAAATATTTAAAAAAATATTTAAAAATCTATGAAACAAATTCAGAAGTTTACGTATCAAAATATGAGATGTATGCAGGACTGCACACTAACAGGAATACACTTTTATTTCGATGGCATGGGCCCTTTAACTGCACAATACAGTTAACGAAGCGTCCGGTTTTTTTTTCTCTCTCTCTCTACTCCCATAATATAACAACATGATACCATTATATTTGGGCTCACGGTATTTGCCCAAAACTGTATTTATTGTAAAACAGACAATCAACATCTTGTGATATATATGAGTTTATTCCAGTAATCAAAATGATAACACAAAACGTACTCGTTAGTGCACCGTAACACATGTGATACACATTTTCTCCTACTGAACTAGAACCCAAAACGCAGAATAGCCTAGTTGGTCCAGTTACTACTTTTGGCATTAAAAAGGCTATTAAAATCCAGAATTTTCTAAGACGCTTCATTTTTTAAATATAGTCTGAAACTTGCTACGAAAACAAATTTACGGGCGACATTTTTTTCACCCTAGCTACAACGATAAAAATGCAATCTCGCTGCATTATCGTGCACATTTTTTTAAGTTTTGTTCAATATAATACCATTCATCGTACAGTCACAATGATAGCAATTTTCCTAATGCACTATTGTACGATTCATGAGGTATAATGACGTAAGCCGACGTTTTCAATGACTGCCTGACGTGGCCTCTGATGCGCCATGAATATAAGTATGATATCGAACAGAAATCAGAATGAACAGATCATACAATTCCTCTATTAATTGCCTTTACTGGTTTTATTAGCGCAGGTAATAACGCAATGGAAATAACGCCTCGTTTGCGACGGGCTTAGATGTAGGCCTACAGATGAGAGGCTTTTTGTTTTGAAACAAATAAAAAGCTCTATATAACAAGAAAGATCATACACACTATATACGTAAACAATATTATTATAGATCGAGAGATGTTCAAGCTGCAATGGTAACAAAGCTCATCGTTATACTAATGATTAATACTGATTATCACTGATAGCAGAGTAATTAGGGCAGTTTTCCGGGGAGGGCTGTTCCCTGTTGCCTTAGTACAAAAATTCATGTTTCTATAAAATTAAAAAAATCGACACGTAAGCCTTTTATTTTAGCGGTATCCACAATCATATAGCATTTTGTTGGATTCATTAATTATACAAGATAAAGATCAAAATGAGATGACGATTGCCCGAATATTGGTAGAATAAATAATCAGGAGAGAGGGAGAGAAAGAAGGGGGGGGGGGGTAGTTGTGAGCAATTTGAAAGTGCGAAGCCTTTCTCTAGCGACGTCCCCGTGCCTTGTTATTATATAAGATTATATTATAGAGCAGAGGCGCATCCACGGAGGATTCTGTACAGCGCGGAGGGCATGGGCAGGATTCTCCGATAGGATTTGTTCAGGCATTTATAGGAGTCTACTATTTGAAAGGGGGAGGCAAGAACATAACAAGGAAAAGGGCATTATTTGAGGTCACTGTGTGCCACCATCATTTTGGAGTCTTATCGTCATATGCAATTGCGAAAATAAAGCTGCTCATACCTATCTTGTGTTAGAAAACATCATTACATAGTCCTACATAATGGCATAATGGGGACATGATTTAATACGTCAATAATATTGTTTATATTATATGCTACATCATTGGCTATGCATATACTGCGGTCCATCTTTGCTATTCCAGACATTTGACTAGTGGCCTCGGTGATGGCGGCAGTGGTGGTGATGGCAGTGGTGGTGATGGCAGTGGTGGTGATGGCAGTGGTGGTGATGGTGGTGGTAGTGATGCTGGTGGTGGTGGTGGCAGTGGCGATGGAAGGGGAGGGGCACATTCTCAGAAACATAAGCTCCACAGGGTCCACAGTTTACTCTATATACAGTACAGCTCCTTGTCTGCGGGGGAGGGGGGGGGGGGGGGGGCGGAACCGCATTAGCGGAAGTATGTGCATTCAAGCGGATACTCTTTATACCGTTAGTTTAGAAAATCAATAGAGGGGCATTGCCCCTGCCCCCTCTCCCGCATGGACGCCCCTTGTGATTTAAATGTAAAGAACATAATTGTCGTACCGATTTAGCTCTAGCGACATCCACTCCGTTTTTTTCCCACCCCTCCCTCCCCCCCAAAAAAAAAAAAAAACACAAAACAATGCAGTAATATTGGTTGCAAATTGGATTTTAGGATATATTTTGCGTTTTTAGGTTTGGTATTGTGATGGGTCTTGAGCTAAATTTAAGAACTCGGTTGTTGACGGAAATTCATCGCGGAGCAATTGTTGCCGAGTAACAAATAAATACAGGATAATATACTTTGGAAAGGGTGCATATAATATTTATAAAATATTCTTAAACTTGTCCCTGAGGCTCTGGATTAAGGCAGCTTTCTCATCGTCAGGCAAGAAGGTAGCTTGTGCAGTGTCTAGAGTCTGCAATGAAAGATAGACAGGGAATTCTCATTAAAGGTACTATGTCCCATTTGCAGGCCAAATAAATGAAAAACTTAAATTCCGACTGCATTTGAAAGATAATACTAATTTAGAACTTCCCTAAAAAAGGTGGGGCTTGAAAATGTCTTCAAGTGGGAATATAATGACTATTAGTTGTCAAATCGACTTTAGGGCTATAGAGCCCAAGAGTAATAATCTTGATTTTCATACAATTGTACCGAATGGTCATACGTTTTATGCTGTGCAAAGATTCAATCAGTTTAAATCTTGGCCATCACAAGAAGTGGGTTATTAATGTAGACAAATGCTCATGTACCCTTTACAACTCTTTTCATGTATGTTATTACCAAAGAAGAAAAAAAGCCAGTCAGTCACTCAATAGTGTCTGACAGTGAAGTCTAGCAAGTTAACGGGTTTCCTTGCTTAATTTGAATATGAGGACACTGCTAACGTTTACATTTCACAGATAGGTCATACATGACATATTCATAATTCCTGCAAAGTTCTACAGAATTTGAGGTTGGCTGCAAAAGGGACATAGTACCTTTAAACCATAATGCATCTGGCCGTAGACCTATATATATATATTAAAGTATTTGTTAACTACTTAGTACAAGATTAAGCATGAAGAGTTAGTTCACTGATAATGGAGGATCAAGTGTGAACTACGCATGATTCAGTGTCAACTATGCTTATCCTAGAAGTTACGAAGATTCCGTAACTATTAAAGTCAAATCTTGATGAAGTAATTCCAATTTATTAATAGATACATTTTGTTTATTCATTTTGTCAAAGATTTACAGAACGTTTTAACGAAGAGCTTGACCCTTGATAGGTTAGTAAGCATTTGACCATGTGAACCTTAGACCTTAATATAATTCTTGGTTATCTCTAAACAAATAAAAAGATAAATTATCTTTCCATTTCTTTTTTTTCCTTCATAAATCGGGCACACGATCTCTTCACCCCAAGCCTGGGTCATTGTCATTCGTCCTTCCCATCAGTGGCTGACGAGGGAAAAAAAAGCCGATAAAATACTATTTCGCAACAGGTTATCGCAAGTAAGATCAACCATACCATGCGCTTAGCTTGGGAAGCATGCCACTCCCACCCTAGCGCACAACACCATAAAAATTTTGCCCCCCCCCCCCCTCGCCCGCCCTCCCACTGATCGAGCCTTCTTGTCGCTCTCACCATTAATCCTAGGGCCCTGTCGTCCATGCCGAAATGCTTCCGAGCTATACCGAACTCTTGTGTGAGTGTCGTACCGAAGAGCGTCGGGTCGTCTGTATTTATCGATATATTCATACCTTCACTGAGAAACCTTCAAATATGGAATGGAGAAACGGAAATGTGTAGGTAAACAATTACTTTACAAATTACTTATTAATTAATTCGTTATTTATTCCAAGTATCATCATCATCATCATCATCATCACCATCACTATCAACATCATCACCATCATCATTATCACCACTATCATCGTGACCATCACCATCGTCACCATCCTCATCGCAATCATCATCACAATCATCATCATCAATATCATCATCACCACCATCATCATCACCATTAACATCATCACCAACACCACACTGTTATTCAAGAAGACGAAACCTGTTTTATTTGAACTATGTTAAGATGCTACGATGTTATTTCAATTGATTGTGTATGATTGTTTGATTTGTTCAAAAGCATATATTTATCAATAAATTCATTTTACAAAACAAAAAAACAAAACAAAAATCACCAACACCACCACGTGACCATCATTCTAATAATCCAATTACCCTCCTCTTTTTCTCCTTCTTCTTCCGAATTTTGTCTCGAAACACAACCCCCCCCCCTCATAAAACCGTACTAGGTTCAAGTATTATAATTTATGTATGATACCTAATTTTTTACGAAATCATAATCACTGTCTACCTTAACAAAAAAGTATATTAGCATTAAGTCCGTATAAAAAGCTTTGTACCTCTTAGCGCAATGCTTGTCGAAATCATCTTCCAGAGCTCCTGTTCGTGTACTTGAAGTTGGACACAGCTCAAAGTGAATAGACTTATCCTTAGCAAGCTAACGACAAAAAAAACATATACATGTAGTCAATGTTGGAAGGAAAGGGAAAAAAAAAAAAAAAAAAAAGCTCTCAATATTGTGGATTCCTAGGGGGAATTTGATAAAAATGACAAATTTATCCAATAAGGCCATTAACAAAAAAATCATGTTTAGCGTCCCCGCCCGTTTCCTTTTTGAGGGCCGCCTCCTTGTTTAAAAAATAAATTCTTTATAAAAAAAACCGACGGCCATCTTGAAAAATAGCCCGGCTGTCAGGGAAAATGTACCGAGCGGCCATTTTGCCCGCAGTTACTTAAATAAGCCTGTACTGGTCAAGCGTGAACGCGCACTTACCTTCACGACGCTCTCATCATCGAAGACGTGATAACCGTGACCGATCCTTTCAGCATGGAGGACTTCGATGGCGTCCCGTACATTGCTTGCTGTCCCCGTCTCGCCGGCATGACATGTACGATGAATGCTAGCTGCTTCAGCCCCCTGTAAGATTCATGGGTTATACCCCGGTCATCATCCGGTCATATCTCTGTCATACCTCAGTCATATCGGTAAGTCCAGCACCAGACCGACCGTATTCGGACACCTACCCACTGGACACCCACCCCCGGATAACCACCACCAATCAACTACCCCCTAGCGCAATCACCCTCCAGGACAACTACCCCCTAGGACGACTACCCCCGGACAACTACCCCCAGACAACTACCCCTAGGACAACTACCCCCTCGGACAACTACCCCCGGACACTACCCCCGGACAACAACTCACAGACAACTAACCCCTAGGATAGTTGTCCGGGGGTAGTTGTCCTAGAGGATGGTTGGCGTAGGGGGTAGTTGTCCGGGGGTGGTTATCCGGGGGGTGGTTTCCCGGGGGCTGGATGTCCAGGGGGGGTAGGTGTTTTAGAACCCAGACCGACAGCACACCGAACAAGGATTACATTACTATACGACGAATGACCAAGAATCGGTCGGTTCGGAGTTGGTTTGACCAGGGACGTGATAGAGAAGGACTTGAATCAAGCCGTTCTCCTTTGACCCCATGCTCCAAGCCGCCGGAAAGTTATGCGCTAATCTGCAGCTGTTGACCAGGTGGTGAGATAAAAGAGCGCATGAAATTTTAGGATTTAGAATTCCTACATCAGAAAATGGTATCACAGCAACTGTTCGCTGTCCCTTCCAATGATTTCTCATCCATTGTTGAATGTGTAAAGAGTAGAACAAGCGAACACAAACTTGTGTAATTTCATTCCTTTTTAAACTTGAAAAATACAAAAAACACGCGAAAACACGCATTAGCAAACTTAATGTTATTGAAGATTGTAAATCATGGATCAAATAACGGGACATTAAAGCATGCACAAATTAGCGCATCATCCTAAAATATTGACTTTTTGACAGGATGTAATTTTTCTTTTACCAACTCTGGCACACAATTTAAAGGCAGGACGGAGTTCTAAATTTGAAAATTTGTTTGATGCACTATTCCCAATAAAATTCCCATATAAAGTTTTTAATTTACACTGTAATTTTGCCGGTATTTTAATATTTTGTAATAAATGTAAAACTGGTGCCTGGCTTCCGAAATTCCCCGCAGTGGAAGCGCGGTTCGGAGCATGGAACTTCAAACCCAAGTGGAATGTTACACATCCCATTGTTACGCTTTAGAACTCAAGAATGCGTTTGAATAAATTACAAGAGTTTCGCCTCCTGTTCTTTCACCTCCCTGGTTTGACGGTGTGACCGACGTATCACACCGATAAGACTGACAACACAGCAAACAAGAATTTGCATTACAACAAATTGTCAAGAATTATAGATCGGGTGGAGTTAGTTCGACGGAGTTACAGAGGTATGACACATACGAGACCGACATCAAACCAAAACTGCCTAACAAAACCAAAAAATTAATAACCCCTGAATGGTCAAGAATCTGATGATAAGTGGTTGGTTTGGTAGTTTGACTAAGGTGGTACTCACCCCGTCAAATCGAATCCTAATCGTCTGATTCTTGGCCATTTCTTGTAATTTGTTTTGCAGGTCTGTTGTCGGTCCCGTTGGTGTGACTGGGATTTAAGTGGTTTCATCACTTTCGTTTATTTCATCATTTTTGTTTATTTCGAGTTCATGTTACAGTCGTTGGTTTCCATTCCATTATTAGATATGCTACCATACGTCGCACTATCATTGATTAGATAAATGACACAATAAAATAGAGATGTAGGTATAATAATAGAGAAAGTGATATGAAGAGCCAGAGATAGATATATATAGAGGAAGAGGGGGACAGGGGGTAGAAAAGGAGAGAAAGGTGGGGAGAAAGTGGGGAGAGAATAAAGTGAACTTAGTGGATTTACCTTGAAAGCCTCAATATGCTGCGAGTAGAGTTCCAACATTTCATTGTTTGCTAGATCAACTCCAACGACCGTATCGTTTTTGAACTCTTTGCACAATTCAAGTACTTCAGCAGACCATTCTAAGAAGGAGAAGGAGAGAGAGAGAGAGAAAAGAGAGGGACAGAACGAGAGAAAGAAAGAGAGAGAGGGAGAGGAAGAGGGGGAGAGAAAGAGAGAGAGAGAGAGAGAGAGAGGAAGAGGGAGAGAGAGAGAGAGAGAGAGAGCAAGGCGAGATAATTCAAATCTAAATGTCTTATTATGGTTAATACAGAATATCCCATTCCATTAAATACAAAATAAAAACACTTAAATGGCATAGTTGATTCTAAGCTGGCCATTCTTGTACAAGAATACGATCTCTAAAATGGTGAACGTGTATGCATGTCCGATTATCATGACGTGTGTTCCTTTTTTTTTTTTTGTAGCATTGTTTTATTGTATTCATTCAGTACAAAATATATAACAAACAAACATACAGCTTCATTGATTTACATATCATATCAAAATATAAAGAAAATTGTACATCTCTCAAAAAATACATAAGATATTCAAATTAATTATACTTAAAGAATATTATAAATCAAAGAGTTACCTACAGACAGACAGACACACCACACACGCTCACATGCTCAGACACACATACAAACTTACATATCCCCCCCCCCCTTCATTCCAAAGCTCAACAAATCCCCCCTCCCTTCCCGAGCATTCACATCTACATATTTGTTGGAAATCCTGTCTCTTCCTTTCCTTTAAGACCAAATTATATATTTTTTAAAAAAATAAAAAAAATGTCTTAATCTGAGAAAGAAGTATTTGCCTCGCCGTCCTTAATTGTGGAAGTTGTCCCATTTTTTGAAGTGAAGTGTTAAAGTGCCTCTCTCCCCCGCTAATTCCTTTTCTTCTTGCCTATTATCTATAATTCTTTTTTTTAATTTCTTGAGGAATTGGGGGTCTATTTTTAGTTGAACTATATTTAAAAATCATATGTTTTATTAAAAGAATAATGTGATTTAACAGTTGTTCTTCTCCCGCGTTGGATCTTTTTATTCCGATATGAATTTCTTGCCAGTGTAGATTTTTTAATGCTGATAAAGTAAAAAGGTCACCGCAGTCCTTCCAAATATTTGCTACCTTTTCACAGGTAAAAAACAGATGCTCATAGGTTTCTTCGTGTTTATTGCAAAAGGAGCAAAGATTGCTCACTGCATGTTTGAAAGTGTATAGATGCTTATTTGTATAAATTAAATTATATAACATTTTATATTGAAATTCCCTCAGCTTTCTGTCTAGAGTGGATTTTCGGGGTCTTAAGAAAATTGTTCTCGTGTCATTTTCGACCATATTGTATGTACGTTCTAAGTTGCATGTAGCATAAGATTTTTCCGTTCTCATTTTTAACAATGTACTATAGATATATTTTGATGTTATGCCTTGCAAAGAGTGAGGGTTTCCGTTAATAATGAATTCTAAACTTAATTCGGTATCCTCACAAGGATGTTCATATATATTCAAAAGAGTTTTCCATGAGAATGGAATGCCTTCATATAACTGTTTTATTATATTTATTTCAATGTTGTTTAAACCCATTTTCTTAAATTCTGTGATAGATTTCAATTCACCTTTCTTATCAACAATATGATGTATTTTAAAAACATTTTTCAGAAATAAGTCTTCATGGAAATATATTTGCCCCTGAATGCGAATACATCTATTATTGTAAATAATTTGATTTCTTTTTGAAATTTCGTTCTTAAGCAAAAAGGCTTTTGTCCCCAGCCAAGCCTCCAGCATGCTACGGTAAAAATCTGGTAATGACAGTGCAAGTAAATCTGGCGATATACATTACTGAAAAAAATCAAAAGGCCGCCATATTTTCTAGTCAGGTATTTAAAATAACGTTTCCAAATCATATTTGAATCTCCTGTTATAAGTCTTTTCATCCACATGATTCTTTGTGTTCGAATAAATAATTGAAAATCTGTCAATTTAAGACCTCCCTTATCGTAATCTAAAAACATAGTACTCCGTTTGATTTTATCTTTTCCATTCCATAAAAAATCAAATATTAACACTTCAATTTCACGGAATGCCCACGGCGGTACAGGTGTGAGTGATGATACATATACTAATTTTGATAGAACAAAAGTCTTAATTAGTTGAATTTTCCCCATCAAAGTCAAATCTCTTTGTTTCCACCACATAAGCAGCTTTTTAATTTTACTTAAGATTTCTTTGTAATTGATTTTTGTCTGGCTTTCCACGTCTAACCGAACGTAAACTGTATACCTAATATCTTTACAATGTTTACTATCTTACCAAATGGAACTATTACATCTTTATCCGCGTTAGGACCCAACAATAATACAAAGGTTTTGTCTCTATTCATCTTCAATCCAGACATATCTGCAAATCTAGTAAACAATGAGTTTAGTCTATTAAGAGATTCAATATCTTGAACAAACAATGACATGTCATCTGCATAACGTGAATATTATCAAAGGGAATCCCATGAATAGCCGAGTCGCTGCGGATTGCGCGAGCAAGAATCTCAATGCAAAGTAAAAATAAATATGCAGACAAAGGATCACCTTGTCTTACACCTTTCTGAATAGAAAAATATCCAGATGATACGTGTCCATTGAAAACACAACTTTGAGCCTTATTATAAATTATTTTCACCCATTTACAAAATATCGGTCCAAAACCAAAGGCTACTAAGACCTTTTGTAAAAACATATGTGAAACCGAGTCAAACGCTTTTTCAAAATCTATCGCTAACAAATAAGCAGGTATTTTATTTTGAGTTGTATGAAAGATCATGTGGTCAATTAACCGAATAGCTTCACCTATATTTATCCCACCTGATCAATCCAAATAACTTCTGGTAATACTTTTTTAATTCTTGTTGAAAGAGCTTTGGTTAAAATCTTGTAGTCCACATTAAGTAAGGAAATGGGTCTGTAGTTTTTAATGTCCTTACCTGGTTTGTCACGAATCATGCATAACACCGTTCGGGCCGTTATGCCGAAGTCTTTCGCTCCTTCTCGGATACCTTCGTTGACTGCTCGGACGACGTCACGGGGTGTCACGTCGCCTTCGGGTACTTGGAAAAAATTGTTTACGCTAGGTAAGTTGGATAAGAGGTGGGGGCTGTAGCGAGTCTCGAAATAGACCACTCCTTCATTAGACAAGTCCTCACATAGCTCATAGCTGATACGCTTTATTGCTTCGAGGCTCCCTCTGGAAAAAGAACATTGCAATGTTTGAAAAATCCTTCCAGAATTTAGTCAATAGTATCTCCTTGCGTTAGTTGACCCTTATTTGCTCCCCCAAAATGCGGATGATTTCAAACAAGCTTTTTTTTTTTTAGTGTATGGTAAATATACTGACGAATTAAAATAACGTGATCACAAAGACTCTCACTAACTAAGGGACAATTTCGAGACGATGTGGTATCAGCTGTATCGGATTATGTAATATGGAATTGCAATGTTCGCACATTTCAATTTGGGACACACAAGTCCGTTGACATATTAATAATAGGGACTTTTAGATTTGCATGTTGACAGCTTTGACTGCAACGTGTGACGTCATGTTAAGGCACTGCGCATGCGTTACGTCGTCTCAGTCGGCGATCGAGAATGCGTCAACCTTGATTTTCCTCAATCTAGTACATACATACATACATACTGATATTTATATCGCGCCTTTACATGCTCAATGTACTAGTATGCCGCGTGCGCATAAAATATACAGTTCCTCAGGTAGACAAAGGAACATCCCTTCCCTGCTATTATGTAAAAATGTGTAAAACAGGTGTCACATGCATATTCACCTGTTCTACACATTTTTACTTAATAGCAGTGAAGGGATGTTCTTTTGTTGAGGGTAGAATGAGGAACTGTATATTTTGTCCTCTTTCTTTGTCCGTGATGTTACTTCCTGCATGCATGTATATCGTCGAGTGCAATCTAAAAGATTTCTAATTGTAGTCAACATGGGCAGTTAAGTACGTTGACACGCATGATCAGTCGGCGTTCGTCGTGTTCTCGTCCACTCATTCTAAAAGTCCCTAATGTTGATGCTTTGAAAGACTTTTCGATAGAGTTTACGGTTGCATATCACCAAATGCCCAACTTTATGCGCCATTTAAATTGCGCTATTGCAAACCGCTTTCTGCAAGTGTCGCTCAATTTGAAATCTCTCTCTCTCTCTTTGCGTCAGTTCATCTACATCTTCATGAGACAGCAGTTCAGGTTTATTATTTTGAAAGACGATGATGCAACAACGTGGGTCCAAATGGCATGTTTGTGGTGTGTTTGTGCGAGTTTGTGCGAGTGTGCGAGCGTGGGCATTGCTTTGAACTTGCCCCCATATTCCCGTAATTGTTTCCGTGTTGTATTAATTGTATTTTTTTTTCTAGGGGTAGTCCACGACAAATATTATACTGACTACACCTTCCGCGTTTGCATTTATTCTTTAAATACGTCCACACATTAACTAACTTTTATTATTCTACTTTTTAATGCATGTATTTTACTGTAAATGGAAATATTTTATATCTGTTTTGTATAATTTGCGTTTGTTGAATAAAGTTAAATTCAAAAGGGAAATTGAAATTATGAAAATATAAGTTTCAGTTTCGCCAGAGCAAAAATGTATTTAACAGTAGACAGTGTCTTCCACTATCACCCGGGCCCCACATAGGCTTGTATACTTACATGAAAACTGGCATAAATCTTTCAAACTGAGATAAGAATGTGCTCAGATCTCCTGATTTCCATTTCACCAGCTCTCTTTCAAGCTGCGCCAAAGATGAGCACCCAACACTAATATCACGCTTCCTGTAACCATGGAAATGAGAAAACAATTGACAATGGTGCTTCGGATGAGGTAGCAAATTGATATCAAATATGAACTGAAAATCAAAATCTAAATAATTGATTGAAATGTTATGTTTTAAACCCTAGTTCTTTGAATATCTATGTTTGCGTGTGCCATTTCGTAACTCACAAGTCAGAATCCTTGTAAAATTTGATACTATGGACCGTTGCATGCGAGGCGTCCTTTTGCTGACGCAGGACTGCGTCAACGACTGACGCGGTCTTTGACGCGCGCCATGTATAAGTGAAATCACACTGTGAATAAAAAAATGAAAAATGCAAGTATTGTATGGGATTACTAGTACATGCACTGATCGCCTTCATAGGCTTTATTAACGCGATCGAAATGACGCCTCGTGTACAATGGGAATAATGCTTATTGATGTCCATGGACGCTTCGATGCCCGTTGCACACGAAGCGTTATTTCGATTACGCTACAACCTGCGCTAATCGAAGCTTTGGAAGCGAATAGCCCACTACAAATCAGTAATTTAATGTAACGTTTGAACTTGTTCATTTTGCCCTCACTTTAGTAACGATTTCACCCTCAAATAGCGCGTCAAAGACCCCACAAGGCGCTGAGGCAGTGCTATGTCGGGCAAAATATCGACTCGTGTGTAACGGGTACTTATGAGCGTAATATCACTTTTACATTATCCTGACTTTCCTTTCAGTGTATACGGTCACAGTTTCGTATTAATATGGACTTTTAGATTTGCACGACGAAAACGTGGACTGCGACGTGTGACATCCAGTGGCACTGGCAGTGACGTCACATTGCCTTAAAGCCACACGAGCAGTCCACGGTCTCGTCGTGCAAATCTAAAAGTCCCTATTATTAGTCTCGAAAAGAAGGGTTCTGTGTAATGAGCGATACTTACTGTGAAATCTCCCAGATAGTGGATGGTCGAATGGCTCCATCTAGATGGAGGTGAATCTCTACCTGCAATTAAAGGAAAATTGTTGATTTAAAAAAATATATAAAACTCCATAATTATTTCTTTGTACTACCAGCCTATCAATAGATATTAAAGATAAAGTTGAGTTCTTGTCATGCGATTGCATTGTGAAAGAAACGGTGTGGAATCGATCAGAAAAGTTTGATCATCTGGCGTATAGTTTGTTTGTGTATGGCAAGGTTCTAGAATCATCAAAATGATAAGAAATTTGGCCAAGTCTTGGTAAAGTAACAAGCACTAGTAGGATGTATATGGGACTACACGAACACGTGGCGTAAAAATCCGTCCCGATTTTTACGATGTTACATGACATTTTTAGAATAATGAAGGCATTTGAAGAGCCATATTTTTCAGGGAACATGTTTTATCTGATGTTCTTCCACCCTTGCATGATAACAATGATAACGCTCACAAATTATTTGTCACCTCTTCCAAGAACTCAACCTTCGCTTTAAATGAATGGCTACATCCCAAGTTACATCCCGACGGCATGGGAGAAGAAGAATCGATTCCAACTTTCTGTAGGTATGGTCCCATGATCCCGGTGTCACATGACAACCCACTGTTCTCACTCCCCACGGAAATAACAAGCTCATCTTGTTACTTCCTTTTTTTCTTGATCAGGAAGTTTGTATGCACTTCTGAAGATTTCATGTCATTCACTGATCTATGTGCCATTGCATCTAGCC
>JAVYIG010018577.1:0-18503 GCA_035222895.1 Strongylocentrotus droebachiensis | reverse complement strand
AGTTTGTTGGTTAAGAGTCATACAAGCCTTACCCAGCCTGTTAGTTTTAAACAGAAATTAGCATTTTACTCCGAGCTGTTAACAAAATATACCCCGGGGCCCGGAGTATTGTTACAATGACCTGAATCATATCGTCGGCTCCTATAACGAATTGATTAGAACGCATAATGACTCTGGATAACATTTGCATTTTACGATGGGAGACGGGTGACGACCTGAATTCGTTATATACCTGACACCTTGCTGTAAATTAAAGTATTCGGTTAATTAAAATCTCCCTGGGGGTAGTTTGAAAAAGGATGGGCGAAAGAAGGGAGAGGGAAAAAGAAGGGAGGGGAGAGAGGGGGAAGGAGAGGAAGAGAGAGTGGGGAGGGGGAGAGAGGGGGAGAGTCACACAAACACACAGTGAAAGGCAGAGAGAGAGAGAGAGGAGATGGGAGATTGGAGAGAAAGAGAGAAAGGGAGAGGAAAAGGGGGAAGAGGGGAAAGAGAGAGAGAGAGAGAGAGAGAGGGGGAGAGGGAGAGAAACGGAGCATCAACTCTACGATGGAATTGTATCAATGATTACCCGGCAAGAACATGTTCTCAAAGGTTCTCAAGAAATCGTTTAAGGACAGTTTCCATATCCTATTATCTTGCCTGTAGAAATCATACGTGCGAGTTTGTGTTATACCATTGCCATGTCGCACATTTTGTATACGTGACGCACAGGGCTACCAAACTTGCCTGAAGATGATTTATTTCAACGCCTTTGCGATCATATTCAAGAAAATATGATTACTTTAAAAAATAAACATGTCTATGACCGACTTTTTGGTTTCCTGTATTTTGATTTCAAAAAAACAAGACTCAGTACACTTGTCTATTTTATATTATGTTAACACTATTTTGTTTCTGTTTCATTTTGATTCCAGGTGCCAATGAGACAAAAGAGCCTGTGTGAAGCAAGCAACCTGCCAATAATCACCAAGATACCAACAGATACAGGACGCGGATATGTCTGGAGATCCACAGAAAACATTCATCAAGGCTTAGCTCACTGAAGGAAGAGATATAATACATTATACCGCTACATTAAAGGTTTACATGGAGATCATTGACATGTTGATGGAAATCTGATGATTTATTACGTCGTCCGTGAGGATAACAATCGCCGAACTTAAATCTCTCTTCGTGTGAATTTATCTGACTAGAATTGAATAAGAAAAAACAAACATTTTGGTCAGACATGCTTCACTGCTATTGCATGGCCGTTTATTATATTTCTACTATGACAACGACCTCCGCAGCGTTCTTTGCAGGTGCGTGATTGTATCACCGACACGGCTCAAGCGCCTGGGAACCAGTCTTTACAAACAATTGGAATAATTCGATTCCCATGTATTTTAGACGGGGGGTGATAAAACCAGCGGTTTATTGAACAGTGTTTATTGCGACTTTATAACACAACTTCAAAACGCGGTATGTGATGATTGCGTTCTACCCATTAGAAGATTGAAGTTTAATTATGGATCGCGGAATTCATCCTAGAATGATTGTTTAAGGCACTGTTTCGTCACCTGTATGAAACATGTCAGGGTGTGAGTTCATTTAGGGTCATCAGTTCCATTAGCAAAGTCTGCTTGCGGAGAATTACTGGAAATTATTGATTTTGTGTAGTCGTCTGTTGACGAGGAAGCTGTAAGACTTCGACCCTCGCAACAACTAACTGTTGGAGGCTTAACCATCAGACGTTTTCGGATTTATTCTAGATTTTTCGCTCGTGTATAGCGGGAAGTATTTAATCATTCTTGATGTTTTATACTGAGCATTAATGGTGTGGATGTACAATGTCTGAATCGTACAATGACACAGAACCGGACTACAAGCCCGAGGCCCCGTACATCATCGCTGGTATGGCGACAGAGATTCCCATCGCCATCGCAGCGACGTTCGGTAATGCCCTCGTCATATGGGCCGTCTACTACAACAAACGACTCCGATCCGTCACTAATTACTACATCGTATCCCTGGCCATCGCAGATATGATGGTTGGGATGTTTGCCATCCCGTTCTCGCTGGCGACGAACGCAGGGCTTCCTCATAACAACTTCTACGCGTGCTTGTTTACCAACTCTTTCGTTGTGGCTCTCACGCAGAGTTCCATCTTTGGTCTACTTGCGGTGGCCCTGGACCGGTTCTTCGCCGTGACGCGTCCATTCAAGTACAGACGCGTTGCGACCTCCAAGTGCGCCATCATGATCCTGCTCGCGACGTGGGTCCTGGCCTTCATCATTGGGACTAACCCCTCTCTTTGGATGGAACATGGGCGAACCGGAACATGGCTACTGTATTTTTACTGAACACATAGATCTTCGTTACATGGTATACTTTAACTTTTTTTGGCTTTGTTTTGCCGCCATTAGTCATGATGCTTTTTGTTTATGTGAAAATTTTCGAAGTTGTCCGTATTCAGTACTCTGCAATATCCAGAACAGTCGTAGGAAGTCAGGACGATATGTCTCGGAGACCGTTCGCGGCTCGCTGTAAAAGAGGGGAACGCGGCGAAGCTTCTAGCCATCGTCATTTTACTATTCGCCATTAGCTGGCTACCACTTCACATTATTAATTGTATTTCGTTGCTATGGAAACCGGTCCCGTACCCGGTCCTTCTTCCCGCCATTATTTTATCGCACGCAAACTCAGCGATGAATCCAATCTTGTATGCTTTCAGTAACCGTGAGTTCAGGAGGACGTTCCATAAGCTCATCTTCAAAGTTGTTCTATGTGGCATCATCCAGGTGCAGAACTGCGATTCCGGTGATGATTACGCCGGTATGACCGCTGGTCCCGACGGCAACGAGGTCTCGCGGTTCCAGGGTAGCGGGTACCAGACTGTGAGGAACGGTGTTCGAAGCTCCCCTCCAACAACGACTCCGTCACCAACTCCGAATTCAGTCAGGAAATCTGAGATATGTCTTCATAAAATTGAAAGAAAAAAGAACGGAAGTCCAAAGTCAAGAACTAACGGACAGGGCAGTACTATCGATAGGTGAAAAAGGCTCTCTGCAATGAAACTTGATTGATATTTGATGTCTAAAACATCAAGGATGAATCTTTATTCAAATGCGTCGATTACAACGTTTCTATATTGCGTTCGCCTGGTAATTAAGCATTATATGGTGTATTATTACTACTTTGTTGATGGGATGTACTTAAATTGTACAAGAGTATTCAAAAGAGGAGGTATGATGGTTCAGTGGTACAGCAGTGGTGTCGTAACCGGGAGGTACCGGCTTCGAAACCAAGACGATGCGCAAATGCCCTTTGGTAAGGCATTAATCTTCATTACTAAGTCTGTCAGAGAGGACTTAAAGCCGTCGGTCCCCTGGTTGCTGACTGACGAGCATGTATATGATTTCTTAGCAGTCAGGTCAAACAAATAAACAAAGCACAAAATTGTTACGAAGTACAGTTAAGTTCGTTTACATAATGAACCTTGATGTAAGAGCATCATTACGTTGGCCCAAGGGGAAGGTAAACAAAACAGTTTCTCTTGCCTGTTTACCAATAGTTCATTGCGTTTTTGTATGAAACAGATTTGGCACGATTCTTACAGTATTTCTTATAGGTATTATGTTTTCGCTTTTTTGTTGTTAAAGACTGATAATACTCATAAAATCCAAGAAAATTTCACTGAATGTTCAACTTTTTAAATATATAATATCTTAAGGATAATTATTTAGGTATAACTGAAACAAAATGATAACAGCTGATAAAGGAAAGTGAAGAAAGAATTAGTCTTTGATGGGTCCATCAGTGAAAACGATGTCCACAATCAAAGAGCATGCAGTTGTGTTTTTTCACCGTATAGGATTAACACTGTTTCGTATATTCATTCACATATTTTGTCGTGTTAAGGTCCATGCAACCAATGTGGTGCAGCATAAACAATTCCGATTGTTTTAAAAGGTGGTTTCTGTAGAAATACAGTTCAATGACAATAAGTCAGTATGTTCATTTGTTTAAATACTTTTAACACATTGGTGGTGAACCGTGAATGTAGAGTTCAGAAGGTTTTACCATGGACGTTGTAGGTCCATGGTTTTACACAGTCGTTTTTTTTTTCAGTTCCTCTGAATGTAATATAAATGATTCGAAATTATTCGGCTACTTTAAAAGTGATTAAATAAAAAATGGAGTGAACGAAAGACTACATATATTGATAAGAAGTGAGAGCAGCAGTTTTGTAAAAAGCAGAGTGGGAGAAAATGAAATAATATAATTTTTACTTTAACCCATATTCTCCACTGATCTTGATACACACCAGTCAAGACTGTTTCAATTTTTTTTTTGATTGTGTCGAAAATGTTAGCATCGAATATAGTGGTAGATGTTACAACCATACTAAAAATGTATTTTGGTACTGCCAGAATGCCCATATCGAATGTAATTTTAAGGTAATAATCGTTAGACCATCGCTAAATAATCTTGACCACATTGCACTGTTTCTTTGTATTCGTAGTGCATAGTTGACTGGGTAGTTGGTTGGTTGGTTGGATGAATGGATGGATGGATTGCTGGCAATTTAAATTTCCTTGATCGTGTGCTATAGCCAGAGAGAGAGTGCTAGAGCCAGATACGAAGGATAAATGGGCTGACTTGGAACGTACGGGTTTAAGCTTTCCTAGCTTTCAGCAGCTTATTAATATTATGTTGTCTACTTAATTCTGAAAAGGTTCAAAGATGCACAATTCCTATTTATTACGACTTATACATAAACACTGTACATGATTTAATTGAATATCTTCACCCATGAAAAGAAAACACATGTTACAGGCTCATTAGGTTATTTTGATTATCTTGAAGAGGCTTGATGTTTATTTCAGTCGTTTTAAGAATATTTGTCTTTTGGCCACTAGTTCCTTCCAAACTACAAGTTATGGACATGACGGCTGTGTTTGGTGCTATTGTGTAAACTGCAATTTTGGTTATCATTTCGAAGTGTATATTAAACGTAGTATTTTGTTCATCAATGATATCGCGCACTTCAAAGCTCATCAAAAGTATCGGCAATATTAGAAACGATGTAGCCAAATTATCAAAAGCTGTTTACTTGAAAGCTAATAGATATTACTAGAACTACAAATAATTGCGTAAAAGTATTGTGCACCACGTCCCGAGTATCTTAATAATTCTCACCTTGTATTTCGTGCTCCACTTTTATAGGGAATACAATCTTTACATCAGCTTCGAATTCATGGTATTTTACCAAATTTAATGATAAAAGCAAATTGCCGGCAAATGTTTAAGGTCTTACAAAAATGTGTATATATTGCATTAAGGAGGCCGTAGGTGAGAAGTGCTCGCTCCCCCTGTTCGTCTAATTAACTGGTTGATCCCTGTCGATACACCCTACCAACCATCCGAAAAACTCATTTAAAGCTTCCATGGATATCAAATCGGTCCTTCAATTCCTTCCAAATTGATGGAACCATCTACGTGTGGTATGATGAACCATAAAACCACGACCCTTAACTGAGACTTTTTCGTTGTTGAAGATGCGACCAGAAATCATTGTGTTCTCCCTGACAAGTCACGGAAATTAGATTTCATCAGGGGGATTAGTTTCGCGCCGTCCCGTTCGCTAATAAAATACAAATTGAATTGGCGACAGCGGACGAAAAAAGAAAGAAGAGAAGAGGAGAAACTTGGAAGAGTCGATTTTTGTTTCCCTTTGTTTTTGGGATCCTCCAGATGAGGTTCTAACAGCGGTTTTATTGCTTTGAGGGTATCAGTGTATGTTCAGAGGATAAAAGACATGAGAAGATTACTGTGATGGGGCATCTTAACTATAATTAAGATCAAAGATGATGTTTGTGTTGCAAATAATTGATTTAGTTTCCAACAAAATTGTGTTTCGGTTTCAAATCTAAATTATAAATAATAGAATACAACGATTGTACGGCTATATAATTTGCTGGTTTGATTATTAATTATACAAAGTATTATGGTCGTCCTGGGAATATTCGGAAAGATTTTTTGAGCATGGAAATGAAATAATTAGTTGCTACTGAAAGGGCATCATTTGGTACCTTCGTACGTGCATACAAGAATAGCTGATTAACTACACAAATGACTTGTGAACAAATGTGTAGTTTAATCTTATTTCACGATCTGAATACTAAACTACGCTGTTTGTTCGATTTATATTGAAAAGAATGTATTTTGTAAAACAATGGACGGACTTTGGGAAATTAATCGAAATGTGTACGATTATGAATGAATTTCTCAAATATTCCGTTTTATGTAAATTACCATGTTCTTATATTACATGAAATATCTTACAGAGGTGGTTCTATTAAAACATTTTACAACTGAATATACAAATTAAGAAATAAAGATGAAATGATCTAAGATAAAAGAAAAACAAATCTATTTTCTTTAGTGCATTTATTTCGTTTAAAGACTTATTTTGTGCTTCTAATTTCTTTCAGAAAAAATAGCTAGTGCAGATATAAGCATCATGATTGCAGATGACTGTCTGAGATATAGCATGCCCTTGGCAATGGTAAAGCTAGGTGGCGTATCACGGGTCAAGCCAAATGAGGAGATACTCCTGTGGGAAGAGGGGGGGAGGGGCCTCCGGTCCGCGGCTATCGAAAGGGGGCGAATCATGTTTTCAGCGCCTCTCTCTCTCTCTCTCTTTTCTTTCTCCCTCTACCCTCTTAACTCCCTCTCTCTCTTTATCTATCTATTAACACTATATCTACCTACCTACACTTTTCTCCCTCCCCTCTCTATTTCTCCATTTCTCTCTCTCTCTCTCTCTCTCTATCTATCTATCTCTATCACTCTTTACCTTCTATTCGCAGCCCGACCGGGGGGTGCCCCCAGGCCCCCTGAAGTCAAGACCTAATCTGTCTCGGTACCAGACACTTTTAATAAGAGATCGACTATCCAATTAGATTTATCCGCTTATATCTTCACAGAATGACGATCGGATCGGGCTAAGCAAATCAATTGACCGGTGTTTCGACCTATTTCTTCCCTCTCCCCGCTATTTCTCCTCAACCCATATCACCTGGCATCTCTCCAAACGTGTCGTCTCCATCTCTTAAAGTGACTCGGTAACATTCTCTCAGATTCTGAATAAAAATCCTGGATTTAGCTCATGCTGCAATCATAATTATAAACCTTTAGGTCAATCAGGAATCCCATGACTTGTTAAAGCCGATCGCCTGTCTGATTATTTCGTTTTTCGGGTTTTTTTAACACTACAGTCTATTGGAAAAAATGAGTATGGTGAAACCGGTCATTCAAAGATTTTTACTTTTTGAGGCACTTCATGATTATTTTAAAGGGCAATTTGTTTAGGGCTTCAATATTACACCATATCACAGACAGTGATAACACATAGGGCCATGTATCCCAAATTTAACATTATTAAACGATGCCTTTTAAGGTGTTAAAGTCGTGAAAGTATTTAAAATTCTCTAAATGTAGGCTATACTAAGATTTAATAAAAGTCGTCTGTGTAAGATTTGAACAAATCCTTGACGTCTCAGCATTGAAAAGGAGCTTTTTAGTCAAAAATAAATCGCATTACATACAATGTGCCATGGTAGAAATAACTCCAAAATGAAAGATATCATCATGGATATGAAAATAATTTTGAGATTGTCACCATCCAGTATCCTTGTGCTTCCGTAACATTTTGGACCGATGTTGAACTACTTTTTATTTCTCAAATATTCGACAATACCCGTCCTTTGAATTGATATAAAACTGGATTCCTGTCATGGATTGAAATAATGCAGTAACATGTACGATTAAGTTGGAAGGCTACACGTTGGTCCTGGTGGTATCTCATTTTGACAGATAATGCAATAAAACTGAAAAAGAAGTAACGGAAGATGAAAATATCGAAGGAGTAACTTGACACGAGTAGAGATTCAGAAACACATCCGTAACGCTTTCCTGGATAGCTTTGGACAACGTGAAAAACATACATGTATAATTATATATATATATTCTCTTACAAACTTACAACATTCCATGAATTGTGTTAACATTATAAGAACTCATGTAACATTAATGATGTATAGGCGGTGTCAGACAGAGGCCAATTATCTAAAAAATAGTTATCTAGATAATTCATAGTCTGTCTGGTACCTGTCTGTCACCTACGTAAGTGAATTATCTTGATACTGTAGCTATTATCTAGGTAGTTCATGATGGATCGGGTAAATTGTGTCTGACACCGCCTTTTGTGCATCTTTGAAAGCGCACTATGATTTATAGGATGTTTTCGTAATGTAACTAAATTTAATGCATACGTCTTTGTGAAGTGCCTAGATACAAATTATTTAATTCACCTGTTAATACAAACAATTGTATTTCAATAGTCAGAATGCGAATGGCATACATAATTTGTTGCCATGTAGGACAAATATTATGGATTGCCCTACTTAACATCACATACTACATATATTCAGATCGTATTCTGCCTATTAAAAATGCAATTATTCTTAACAGGTGAATGAAATAATTTGTATTGAGGCACTTTACGAAGACGTATGCAATTAGTTTGGTTACATTACACAAATGGCCCATAGCATCATTACTTCTTTTGTCCATCTCCTAAAGTCCTAACATTCGTTCTCTCCCCCTTCTCTCTCTCTCTCTCTCTCTCTCCCTCTATGTTTCTGTCTGTCCCTCTTTCTCCCTCTCTCTCTCTCGCTCTCCCTCTTTGTCACTCCCTCTCTCTCTCTCTCTCTCTCTATCTCTTTCTCTCTCGCTCTCTCTCTCTCTCTCTCTCTCTCTCCCCATCTCCTCTCCGTGTATCTATCTCTCTCTCTCCTGTCGATCTTTCACTCTCTTCCATCTCTAGCTTGTTCGTCGTCTTCCCATTCTCTACAAAACACGATCCATTTTCCTGCCTCATGACATTATTTTGGCATTAAAAGTATTGAACATACCGGAGCTATCATGACTATGAAGTATCCAATTAATCTCTATCGAGACACAAAGAGCACGCATCACTCGCGCTCTTTGCGATTAAAGAAGGATTAACGTTTAATTCCTTAATTGCCGTTGGGGCAACAAGATGGCTGCCCCTTCTTTATCTATCGGCGGTGTTGTTCTTTTTCAAGCGCCGACTTTCACCCAGCTCTTCTTTTTCTTTTCCCCATTAAATATATGTCTAGGAAATCATGTGGCGAGAAAAGAATACAGCATAGAATTGGGTGTTTTGCCCATTGCATAGGATGTCAGTTGAATTGCGTTATTACTCTCTTAAAAAAAAATAGTGAATTTTCAAAATCACGGACGTCACTCCTCTGGAGAGTGAAAATGTAGTGAAAATAGAGTGAACATTCACTCTTTTCTTCTTAGAGAGCACTCTAAAATCAATCGATTTTCACTCCTAAACAAGTGATCACGGACGTCACTCCCAAGAAAGTGAAAATAGAGTGAAAATTCACTCTTTTTTTTAAAGAGAGTACGTAACTACACTGATTAAACTCATGAAGGCAATTATTAGTTCATACGCCATAAATTCAAATTGATAATTTTGCATCGTTCATTTTTAACTCCCGCTTTCGTAAGAGTTGACTGTCAATTAGCGCGTTAAAGACCGCTGCAATCCTGACGCAGTCCACGTCAGCCAAATGACGCCTCGTTTGAAACTATAGCATTGAGGAGCTTCTGCAGTGCTGAACGCTAGACATTTCTCGCCCTGAGCGCACACGGCCACGATCCCTTATTTTGGGTCGAGACTTTGGTTTGTCACTCATCTCGTCCCTCGGGGACAACCGCGAGCATCTCTCTCATCTCCTCACCCCTCGTCTCCAGCTGACTTTTCGGCTTAAGCTCTAGTTTACCTGGGAATAACGATGAGACGAATAGGAAGGAAGGAAGGAGAGAAGGAAGGAAAGAATTAGGCCAAACATGCCGGACCGTATTTGATCACGCACATGGGTGGTACAAACCACGTTAACTTCGATTTGCGGGATTTTGTCGAGGGAAATTCGGTCCTGCCTAAATCAAAAGAGATTCTGCTTCTTGGCCAGGCAAAATGTCCATTATTTTACTACGAGAATGGTCGCTGAGGGTGTTGCTACTCCCATTCCCTTCCCTCCGAAATTAAAAGACTTTTTTCTTGAGTGCAACAATTTTGAGAGACACCTCGAGCAATCACAAAACTTATTCCCTTTTAACAAATAAAGAAATGAGCATTGCTTGTTTGGTAGCTTGTTTGTCAAGTTTTTTTTTTTCCGGCTCATCAGATGTTTACACAGTGGGAGAACATACAGCAACCCCAATTAAAATTTCGTCTTAGGGTGCCTGTTATTGTTATTGTTTTGGCCTGCCTAAAGGAATCATTAGGGGTGGCGGCATTTCCAGTATAGACAGTGGTTTAGATACAGAGAGACGTGGCATATTCTCTCCAACTGAATTGGTTTAAACAAAATATGGGGGTGGGGCTTGAGGAGGAAAAAAGGGGAGGGAGAAGATAACATGGAAAGAAGATGACATAATTCCGTTCGACACCCCCTTCAGTCAGTCGACGCCCTTGTTATATCGCATTCCATCCACCTACTAATCCTTTGTAACCCCACCCCAATGATACCATTGCCCACTAAATTGCTAAGTTCACGCTACGCCTTACCACCTACGCCAGTGCCGCATTAATTTGGACGAAGTTGTCGATGGACACAATTTGTGTCGGCAGCACGCTTTCGTATCTGTCACCTAAAATTGGCGTCGTGTTGAAACATAATCTGAAATAGGTTCTGCGTGAAATAAACCCTCTCCCCTGGAATACTGTTTTATAACTCATCCTTAAAGGAAGCATATGTCCCCTTTTATAATTTTAAACAAAAATATCATGGTATTTGGCGTATATAAGCATGATACCAGAACAATAACGCGTGTGAAATCATACAGCCAGGTTCCGTAGTATTTGAATGGAAACTGAAAACCGTTGGTGCCAACTAGTGACGCCAAGCGTAACACTTACAGTATACATGTACGCTTATATTTTTACAATAAATCGCTCTCATCAGCGAAATAAGTCTCAAGTCTCATGTATTTGGTAAAAATTGTCTTTATTACGGATTTATTGAGTTGTTACAGATCACAAGTTTTAAAATTTTAGCCCTCAACTAAAAATATATTAGACTAACGCCTTCCAATTTTCGAGTTTCAGAGGGAATTCTTTATTTGAAAAGTATAGTTCTTTCACATAATACAGTTGTATTATGGCCCGATGTCTTGATACAGTTGATATTTTGCAAAGAGATACAAGACCTTTGAAATCCCATCTCTGAATGAAAGGTAGGTCACGTGCAGCTGTGACCCCAGAAATTGTATCTTTAGCAGGTTGTCGTTATGTATTCATGAGGTGATAACGTTCGATTTAAGATGTTTTTAGTGAACTTAAGATGTCTTTCAGATCAAGGCCATAATGGAAACACGTAGATGTACATTTCTTGACACCGTTTGTCTCCAATAATTGTACGGCCTCCTCTCTCTCTCCCCCTTCTTCCCCGTTTCTTTCTCTCTCTCCCACTTTCTCTCTCTCTCTTTATCTCTCTGTCTATCTTCCCCTCCCTCTACCTCTCCCCCTCTTCCGAAAAATAGGTCATTGAAGGAAGTGTCGTATGTTTTTGTTGCATAATTTCGATTCAGTACGTCTTTCCGCTTTAGCAGGCAATGAATAAACCCATTTGCTTTTATAACTGATTTTATTAAAAATCACGAGTGTTACATGTCGCGTTTTATGTCCCGAATCATCATCAGACAAAGCGTTTAGAGTGTAAGTGGTTATATACGGAAAGGTTCCATGACACAGTATTGAAGCTAGGGCTGATAAACACATGCCGACCAGGTTTATAACAACGATTATATACCTCACTTAAGTAATCCAGCCATCTGATTGGTCGAAATTGCATTCATAAACTTCAACTGTTCCTGTAAAATTCCCGGTAACCATGCATAAAACATTTAATATTTTTAATAACCATGGTTATTAAAAAAATAGTTCAGTGTCCATGGTTACCCCATAGGTTTACATGTTAAAAAATGGTTTGAGCGATCGAGGATACCGTATGTGTGCGAATAATTGGTCGGTAATTTCAATACAATTGAATCTCGATCGATCTTACCGACAATTTTATCTTGCATTGTTGACATGAAGACGAAAATAAACTTCCAAAAACCAAAAAACAACATCTGCCGATAGATCTTGATCTAAGTTCGTGCCAATATGCATTGCAAAAGTAAAAGAAGAGTCCGTATGTGGAGCTTTTGCGATGCATTCATCACAGCGAAGCCGGTTTCAATTCATTTTAATGTATATATCATACAAAACTGCCAAGCATGTTAACAACGCGCGATGGCCGAGAGGTCTGAGGCGCTGCCTTTAGGTACATCACCTTTTGTACGCAAGAGTTCGAATCTCATCTTCGACAAAAAAAAAAAGTATTTTTTATTTTTTATTTTTTAGTCTATTTTTTTTCGGCATATAAAAGTATTAATGACTGCTTTAATATTCGAGAAATAGTTGTTTTTATACGCTCTCGGGAAGGTTACAATTGGGCTATTCCCCTCGGCACGCCTCGGGTAATAGCACAATTCTAACCTTCCCTTGAGCTTATAAAAACAACTATTTCTCTCAAAGCAGTCATTAATACTATATTATATACCTCACTTAAGAAATCCAGCCATCTGATTGGTCGAAATTGCAGTCATAAACTTTAACTATTCCTGTAAAATTCCCGGTAAAACTCCAAACCCATGTAATAGTTCTAAAATAATAGTTCTAAAATCCCGGCAAAATTCCAGTTACCATGGTTACCGGGGAAAATAGTTCAGTCTCGGTGAAATACCCATAGGTTCACATGTTAAAACCTGGTTGAGCGATCGAGGATACCGTACGTGTGCGAAGAATTGGTCGGTAATTTCAATCTCGATCAAACTCGATCAAACAAGGCAAAAATGGCTGAAGAAACTCTCCCAAGATTTCAACTTCTTGATGATGATCAAATGCAAGACATGCTGAAAGAAGAACACCAAAAATGGTACGTGAAACTCTCCATAATTTTTTTTCAAAATAGATCTAAAGTCTAGACTAGTAGGCCTAGATTCTAGTAGGTCTAGTAGTGCTAAAATTCTTCCCGTAGAGATTGCACACATCCCTATGCATTGGCCATTGCGCGGAATTGCGCACTCCTGCTAAATTGGTCGATGTTTTAATTACCAGAGATTCAAACTAATATTGCTCGTGATCCTGAAGGTGATACTCAATAAGTGTGGTGTCATATGAAAGCGCAAGTTTTTCTCCATATTCCCCACAGGGCCGGCCCACCCCCAAAATTGTAAAAATATCTTGCTTAGACTAGAATCTAGATCTAGTCTACTCTCAAAGATACACTCATAAAAACAACCGTGCAGATAAACTAGAGAAAGGCCAAGGTGGTGTCATAAGTTGATTTTTTTTTCGGCATATAAAAGTATTAATGACTGCTTTAATATTCGAGAAATAGTTGTTTTTATACGCTCTCGGGAAGGTTACAATTGGGCTATTGCCCTCGGCACGCCTCGGGCAATAGCACAATTCTAACCTTCCCTTGAGCGTATAAAAACTACTCAAAGCAGTCATTAATACTATACTAGCAATTTTCCCAACGGTGGTCAAACTGATTGATTACGTGTCAAAACAACAACTATTGATTTCCGAATGTATATTGGCAGGGCACTCATGGCCAGGGCGAGCGAGAAGATTTCTGCAATCTTATTACTCTAAAAGCTTCACTCTTGGGCACCCCAGAGTGTGTTTCAGTCTTTATTCAGTATTTTTTTGCACTTCTTTAAATTTTCCGGGGGAATCCCCCCTAAAAAAATTGAGGGGGGGGGGGATGTGCCCTCCTCTCCGGATCTCCGCTCCTGCTCATAGCTATCATAACTATATAAAATAATTCCAATGTATCTCTTTTTTGCAAACATTTCCTCACAAAATGATCGCAATGACCTTTCAAGAAATAAACTCAAGAGCATTTTCAAGTTTCAATACTCTACTCTTCCTATAGAAATCATACTCGCATTACTTAACGATGTCTTTGAACTGGTTGCACAATTCAAAAGGTGACGCACATGGCTATTGCAATTGCTTTGCAGTTATTCTTTGAAAGTCTTCAGGATCGTGTTTTACTGACGGCTTTCACCGGGTTGTTATGTGAATGGGGTTTTGTACGGAGGAATTCCCTGGCTCGGTTTCGAAGCTCGAGGGCCGCACTCAAAGACATGGCGACCATGTTCAAGGTACGACTGGCAGCGGTAACAAATCCATCGATTACCTGGTCAACAAAGGAACTACATTTCCCGAATGTATATTTAGAAATTCTCTTATATCCATCATAATGAATGTGAGAGGAACAAAATGTATCGTTTTACGCAAACATTTTTCTCCACAACCTGAATATGAAGACGGTTCATGCACCACACGATTTACGTAGGAACGGGGACTTACATGAAGAAATTCGATGACACCGTACTGAGGCTCGGGGCTGGCAAAGACAACATGACCGCCATGTTGAAGGGACCGACTGACAGTCTGCCCTGAAGGTGACCTTGTTGATTGATTATATGGTCAAAAATGAGGACACGAATGAGATGACACCCTGAGCTGATATTTGGTGAAGTTGATCTCATCATTTGACAAGAGATTACTTTCCTTCCAGGTATACTTTTGATATCTATATTAAATCGACCGATTTGTATTGGGGGATAATCTTGTAAGAGGTAAATTTCCCGCTTAATGTTTTGAAAAATCTGAGGAGACATTTTCGTTGACATTTAGTTTTATAAAACTGACTACTTGTGCGGACATGATGAAGAAATAATAAAGATATCATGTTAAATTCTAATGAAATATATTGTGGAGCAAGATTGAGAAAAGTTTTTTTAGAAAAGGAGACGCATAATCCTTCAGTTGAACTGAGTTTGACACTGAGTAAAATAATGAATATTTAAAAAGAAAAATCCGAGTTATTAAAATTCATGAATTATTCCGATTCCTATGAATTCAAAGTGAACACAGCATGCATAAATGGGCCAAATGGATTGCTATTTCCCTATATATCGGTTTATATTCTTCACAATTATACACTCCTCCAGACCATATCAAAAATAAAAATCTTCATCCCCAATCCAAGCAATTACCGTTTCAGAAAAGCTTTTCTAGGGATTTGCCATGTAATTTCGTTACTTACAATAAACGTCGATCATTACATTTCCCCAGGAACTAGTAATTTGACAAATTAGCTTTACAATTTAAGGAATAAATAACTAATGAATTCGGTTTACACCAGTTATGAAGAGATGCGGAAAATCTAGGTCGGTTAATGGACATCATCATCATAATATCAAAACATTATATTTGGATGAATAAAATCCAATCTAATCTGATAAATAAACCCCCGGACTGATCTCCGTGATGTTAAAAAGAGGCTTATTTGGTAACAGTCATGTATTCAGTGGTCGGTGAAATTCATCAATTTGAAGGAACTGACTTGATTATTAAGTGCAGAGGCGCAGCTACGAGGGAAGAGGGGCACATGCCCTCCCTCCCCTCCCTCCCACCTCCCTCCTCTATGAATAGTGGTTAAAAACAAAAAGAAAACCGACAGAAAAATGAAAGAAACATCAACAATAACAACAACAAAAACGAATAAATAGATTGCTAAATGAAAGGAGAGGTGCAAAGGAAGACACTACAACCCCTTCTCACACTCTCTCTCAGTCGACGGACTGTTCTTTCTCAGAATCCCTCCATGCACGTAGGAAGTCCGCACCCCCCCCCCCCAACCCTTCCCCCGTGGTGCCCCCCCCCCCCCCCCCCACACCCCTTCAATGGGTGGACCCGCTTCACCAGTGTTTGTAGCGAGCCCATAAATTTGAAGGAATTGACTTGATTACCAGGTGTTTCACCCTAGCCATCTTCTCAGCCAAAGAACCAGTACATCTATTACGACTCCTCTGCCTCTTCCACATCTACACAAGATCGTGATCATGACAATGGTTTAGTAACAGCCGCGACGCCCCAATTTAAACGCGTAAAGGCTGTCTTTGTGTTGCCTATTCGACATTACCAATCCTTCTCACATTACTTCTGCACGGAAGCATCTTTCATTCTTTGTTTATGCCGTAATGGTTAATATTAATGTTAGAAACATTTTGCCACTCAAAATCGTTATCTGCCTGGCTGAAGTCAGCGAACATATTTTTGGGGTCAGCTGTTTAAACTGTTTAGCAACTAGAACACCTTATTGGACAATGGACCCATTTGATTGTCAGGTGTGTTACCGTAGGCATCTGCTCAGGGGAACAACCAGGGGGTTGTTTCACAAAGATCCTAAGTTTAACTTATCTCTAAGTTGGGCTTAACAGCTATGGAAAGCCGTTAGCATCTATAACTATATTTTGTAAAAAGTTATTTTAAAAGGCATAAAATGTTGATTCAAATCATTCATATTTTCTATTATCAAGGAGATTTCATGTTCTTGATGCGATGTTTATAAAAAGTCTAAAATACTTGAATTTCTGCTTTTGAATATATTTTATTTTAAGGCTACAAAAATTAATGGTTGTCCATAATATTTAAGTCCACCTTAGAATTAAGTTTGACTTAGGATATTTGTGAAACACCCCCCAGTATATAACTGCCTACGCCATTTCCACATCTACTGAAGATCGTGATCAACGGTAGGATCAGCTGGCGCCAACAAATAAACACGTGATCTAACTTTTAACTTAAGTCACTGTATTCTTGAAGATTGTCCCAGATAAAGATTATTAGTGTTGCCGATTTGACACAATCATCCGTAATATTCTGTTTTTCTTTGAGCAAGTACATATTCAACTTTAATTGGATCAAATTTTATATAAGTTTATCCGTTTTCATTCAAACCATTTTGCCGGACGCACGATGCGTTATCGCATGCTTACTTTTGTTCCATTTGGTCAGACGCTATACCAATGAAAATACTTTTTCTTTAAATTGTAGACAATGTAAACCTCGTGAATATGGTAAAACATGAAGATTCCAATTGTATCGATGCTCAAGATGTGGTATCATTTTCTGCCCAGATTTCGTCCTCCAAAATACTCTTCCAATTCTCGTCCTGAAGATTATCATTGATAAACATAGGTCACGTCTATCCATCATAGTACCAGGGATGAATGGGTAATTTCTCCCTCTCTTCCCCCACCCCTCCCTCTCATAAACCTCCTGATTAATGACTGAAAGGGGGACGTTATCACTAGTCGTTAATCTCATGTATACTGCGCCAAATGTGAAGTAGCCAATAAATCAAACCGACTCGCATATTTTGCCGACCAGGGGAAGATGAACGGTCGGATAATTAAATACTGACCCTCTCTAGTGAAGTTTTAGTATATATTTGCGTGTTTTCTAAACACACTTGTAATGGTAGTAAGATACGGTTTTATGAGTAATAAATCGAGACAAGGGTACTTTAAATGTAAAGAATCATTGATTTATAATTATAAAGTACTTACAAATTTGATTTAGATAAAATGTACGTTGAAAAGGCGGGACACTCTTTCTTTAGATTTGTTAAATGGTAATTTTGTTCCCCTCTCTGTCTCTCTCTCTGTTCCCCATTAATTTCAACTTCGACAGCTATTCACACCATTCACCCCATTATGTTGCTATCCCAAACACAAACCAAGGTGCTGGCACTAATAATTTCACCTCTTTCTTCAAAAAAATGTCATGCATAAATCCTCAGTTGCCTTCTAATCCGCATTTATCTTTTCATTCAGATATGATTTTCTCGTTGATTTATTTCTCCACGAGTACCAGACTGTGCAATGGAGTAGTGGCCCCTAAAATGTAAATGTACATGAATGTAATACTACATGAATGTTTCCAACCAATTTGTTCACTCCTCCTTATTATGAAGATGGTACAATGCTTCGTGACGTTGAAGAACGTTGAAGAACGATCCTTTTATCCATACCATAATTTATTTTGTAGGCTAGAAAAAATATCAATATCGTTTAAAAAAATGAATTCCACAAAGTTCTGCATGATTGTACAAACCATTTTGTCTCGCAAATTATTCGTCCTACGGTTACATGGTTATTTCAATGTTAAGCGCCTTTAAGAGTTAATGGGTCGTGCTTGGTCATAAAACCCTTGATAGAATCCGAACCTTAAAAGAAAACCCTGGACATAAAAATTAATATAATTTCGATCCTAACAATATTCGTGAGTATTGGACTATCGGTGCGCAGGTTGATCCAACGATATATCGCCGCAATCACGGCGTTTAAATAACCTAATTTATTGTGTTAACAACAGTTCGTGTTGCTTCAATATTTGTTGTACCCTTCCCTATTTGTAACTAGACTTTGGTGTCACCTAGATTCAATGCCCTTATGATCTTAATTGGTAAACAAATATCGTTAAGCATAACAACCCAGGGCGTCGATGT
>JAVYIG010018576.1:0-18508 GCA_035222895.1 Strongylocentrotus droebachiensis | reverse complement strand
AACAGTAACCAAGTGCCACAAACCATTAGCAATATGGAGGCACGATGGCTTAGTGGTAGAGTAGACTTGGTCTCGTAACCAGGAGGTCCCGGGTTCAAAACCAAGTCGATGCGATAGTGCCCTTTGGTAAGGCATTAATCCTCCATTACCAAGTCCGTCTGAAAAGACATAAAGCTGTCGGTCCCCTGGCTGCTTACCGTACTTACATGTACAAGCATAAACAAACTACCGGTAACAAATCTTTCAGATGATGATCGTGTTATTAAAAATCCTGAAATTAAGATTGTATTCTGGCAGATTTGCTCTTATATTGTACATATATATTTTAAGACATTTTTATTCTTTCAAGTTCTTCTCAAGAGCATAAAATTGGCAAATATTCTGTCAAACAAAAAAGAAATTCTCAAGATATCAACAAGGCTCAATTTTCTCCTGTCATAAATGTTGGCTAGAGATGGCACTTTGTAGTCCTCATGCAAAATTGGTCGATGTTTTTATTACCAAATCAAGATTTTAACCTTTAATGCAGTTTGTGTGCACTTTATGCACACATAGCTGCATTACTATCCTGGCTGTGTATTAAAACCTGTTCTATGGATTCTCAACATTTCAAACACCACTGTACAAAACTCAACTGATTTCACTCAAAATCGGCACTTTAGTGACAATTGACAACACCTAAATAGCAGTAAAATACAATTTTTTCAACTTACTGATGTTTGAAAGAATACATGTAATTTGAAAATTCAAATCATGAGTCTACTGTCAAACTTGCTTACAGCTGCATCGGCATGATTGTGTGCATTTGTGTATTATATGTGTATTGACTATTCATGTGTGCAAATGCTGCCTATTAACACGTAGTGCAGCGCTAGAGGTCAATACGCATTACCATGACTCTCTTAGACAGAAATAACCGTCTGGTATAGAGTACCGAAGCTGTGACATCATAAAAATCTATTTTTGGAATTTCTCAATTTTACTTTATTTTCCGAAAGAGCATAAAAAATAACGTCCAAATATCGAAAACCAATTGAATATATGTGAAGTATTGGCTGAGATAGGACCATCTGAATAAACAGATGTCCTATAGATTAGGAACTCAGTGTTTTATTGCTCTGGCTCGTAATGTTATGAACCAGAGCAATATAACACCGAGTTCCTATAGGAAAATCTATTTATTCAGATGGTCATATCTCAGCCAATACTCTAACATATTCAATTGTTTTTCGACATTTGGACATTATTTCTGATGCTCTTCCGGAAAATGAAGAAAAAAGTGAGAAATTCCAAAAACAGATTTTTGATGACATCACACTTCACCACTCTTCGGGGTCATTCTTTAATACAACTGACATTTGTTGACAATCCCCATACACAGACAGTAATCCGTACGCCTCGCACCATGGGGGGGACATTGAGCCAATTCTGTCCCTTGCCAAAAAACCTGGGTGTTACCATAGAACATGCTCTCAATATGAAGGCTCACATAAGGAAAGTATGTAAAGCTGCATCTTATGTTATCCTCAAAATTGGTAAAATTAGGATTTTTTAGATAAATCCACTACAGAACGCCTCCAACCTTGTTCCTCTTCAACGTATCCAAAATGCTGCCGCTCGTCTAGTTACCCGCTCAAGACCTTATGAACATATTACTCCAATCCTCCGCAATCTCCACTGGCTGCCAGTAATTCAACGTATCCAATTTAAAATTCTTCTCCTTGCCTTTAAAATCTGTAACGGTGAATGCCCCACGTACCTTTCCAGTCTTGTAAAATCCAAACCCCCCTCCTCAGGTTGCGTGCTTCAACTTCCTCTCACTTTCAACTAATTCCTGGCCCTCGTGTGAAAACAAGATACGGTGATAGAGGGCTTTCTGTAGCTGCCCCCCAGTTGTGGAATAGCCTCCCGTCCTACATTCAAAATTCTCCTTCGACATCCACTTTCAAAGTAATGTTAAAAACCCATCTGTTCAAATCCATACCATGAATTTTGTCTTCTCTAAACATGTCAAATAAATGACGTTGTACTACTACCGTATTTGCCGGCGATATAGGCCGCACCCCTGATTTTGACATTTAAAAAAATTATCAAAAAAAGAACAAAAAAAAAAAAAAAAAAAATAATATTTTGCCAAAGTCGGGATTCGATCTCTTGCGTACAAATGTTGATGTGACTAAAATCACCGCCTTCAACCGCTCGGCCATCACGCACTGATACCATACACTGCAGTTTCCTGTGATGTAGTCATTGAAATGGATTGAAAATGGCGACTTCTCGTGCTGGATGCTTCGCGGCAGCTCCGATAAACGGGCCCTTCTTTTACTTTTGCAATGCATTGGCACGAACTTAGATCAAAATCTATCGGCAGATGTTGTTTATGGAAGTTTATTTTCGTCTTCATGTCAACAAAGCAAGATAAAATTGTCGGTAAGATGTGTGGAAATGTATACTTATTGTACCGTTCGTAGATCTAGTCCCATATGTACAAATTCGTGCTGGTTTTGATTTTTTTTTTTTTTTTTTCTGTTTCGCCATAAAGGCCGCACCCCGACTTTTTGATATTTTCTCTTCCAAAAATACTGCGGCCTTTACGCCGGCAAATACGGTATTTGTTATGAAATAAGTCATCTTTAGCACAATTTAAGTTAGATTAAGTTGATTTATTCATTTATTTGTAACAAACTGTAGTTTTGATTTTGTAACGTAACATAGCGTATAACATACTGTAATTTTGTACTGAATAATATTGTGTATTCGTGGTGTCATAATTGATAGAGGGCGTCGTCGAGACTACAACTTGTGATTACGTGTCTTCGGATTTTCGTTATTTTCAACATTTTCTCTGCTTGATATGAACATTATTTTAATATGGACTAATTGACTGACTTCTCAGATAATCAGGAAATCTGTCTTCGTCATGGTATGTAACTGTAATGTGCTTTTTTTGGAATAGCTCTTCTGATCTGTGCAGCTCAACTTCTTGACTTTCCCACGTACTTATTTTTGTGTTGTGCTATACTACTTGAGTACCTCGATCACTACACTATGTCTGAATCGTGTGGATGCAACACTGAGGCCGATTCGGATGAGCCTCACAGCCACTCTAAAACTCCAAATATTAAACTCAGATCATCATCTACTAAGCATACTCGCAAAGTAAAGGTACCTGCCAGACCTAAATCCAGTAGTAAATTATAAAATACTAAACAACACGAGTTTGCAGCTGAAACAATAATGGCTCTTTTCAAGGATGACCAGTTCAAAGACTTACTTCGTGAAACTGTCACATCTCTTGTCACTTCATGCATTGCTTGTATAGAGTCTAAGCTATCTACTTCCATTGAACAAAATAGGGTGTGTATTGAACAGCAACAGGGTATTCTTCATGATGTCCAAAATCAAATGGACTTGACACGTACACACCTCACTGATCTTCAAACATCTCTAGGCAATGCTAAAACTGCCTTCAAGAAGTATGAGAATGAATTAGAAGACTTAAAACAATACAGTCGTCGTAACTCCATCCGCATCTTAGGCTTACCTGAGATGCCAAATGAAAACACTGATCAACTCGCTATTGACCTAGTAACCAAATCTCTTGGCATTAACTTGTCCCCCGCCAACATCGACAGATCCCACCGGGTTGGAAAACCACGTTCTTCAAGTGCTCCAGCTAATGCTCCTCCAGATGATTCTACTCCTTCAACTCATAAGATGTATGACAGAGGGTCGTCCCAAGCCAGGAATCTACACCAGTCTGCGAATAGGCCCCGACCGATACTAGTCAAACTATGTTCTTATCGCCGTGAGCGGATCATAATGAGTAAGAAGTCACAACTCAAAGAGTCAGGATTTATGATTGTGGAAGATCTCACAAAAAGGAACTTTCAATTACTAATGGATACTCGCAGATCAAAGCAAGTAGCGACTGCATGGACAATAGATGGAAAAGTGTTTGCAGCAGTCAAGACAACAGGAAGTAAACCAATGAAGAAGTTGATAAGCTCACTTGATCAACTGAACTCTCTCTGAATTTTGCACAGTCGACTTTTAAAAAAATCAATCCAAGATTAAGTACCTTGGATATCAATTTACTGCATGCACCATGATGTGAAGATGCTTTTCCTGGTATTCCACATGCATCTTTCCTTGGAACTTTTTGAACTTTTTGAAACTTTTAATATACAAACTATTAACAGTTATTATGTGTTTTGTGTGTGACTGTGTGTGGTTGCCACTGCTCGTGTGTGATTTTGATATTGTTGTTATACTTTTCTTTTGTCTTTTTTCTTACATTGTGAAATGGTTAATTATTGCAAGCTACATGTATGTAAAGCTCACTGCAACTCATGTTTTCATATACACATGCATCTTTCTGTACCCAGTGTAATGCTGAGATATTCCCATTTAACAACTGTATATCAGACAATGAATTTCTCTGGAATCTATATAGTAAGTTACTTTGAACTGAATCAGAATATAGATATTGAAAGACTACAATGTCTATCAGTAAACCCTTTTGAAATGAACAATGATCTCGCCAATTCTGACAATATCTTAGTTGATACTACCTTTCAATCAGAATCTGATGACTATTTTCCAGAACATAACTGTAAATACTTGTTCTCAGATGAATTTAAATCAAAGTTTCAGAACTCAAACAAAAGTTTTTCAATCTTAAATGTAAATGCTCGAAGTCTCCCAAGAAATTTTGATGAGTTACAGTTGTTATTGAAAAGTTTGAATCATGCATTTACAGCTATAGGAGTATCTGAAACCTGGTTCAGAGAAAATACTGTTGCTAAAAACTCTAAAACTCTTAAAGACTCTATTCATTTACTTCTTGATCAGCTTTGTATAATATTAATAAATCTCTATCACAAGGGATTATACCTGACAGACTCAAAGTTTCCAAGATTATACCTGTGTACAGAAAGAAAAACCCTCAAAATTTTGAAAACTACAGACCTACTGTATATCATTGTTACCATTTTTTTCCAAAATTCTAGAAAAAGTTGTTCATAAAAGATTGTATTCTCACTTTCAAATTAATGACATCCTCATACCTGAACAATTTGGTTTCCGTGAAAAATTTTCAACTTCTATGGGTGTATTAAATATTGCAAATGCGCGATACCATAAACCATACGAAGAAGTCTGCATAATTTTGTACGGATAGCTTCAGTTTGAGGTGCAGGACTACAGCGTAGAGACCGTACTGAGTGACAACATCGACATCGAAGCCCTAAACGAAGGTTTCGCGATGTCGAATGTGATCCAAATTCAGGTGGAAAATGCAATATATGATTATGATTAAAATTAGTTAAAAATTGGGCTAAAATTCCTTTGCTAAAAATGGATTTTTAAACTGCTAAAAAAATTGGATACGGAACTACACTAGATGACTAGCGCCCATTTCTCCATGTCTGTTGCTTGAACAATTGCGGAAGATTTATAATTATATGATGTTTGTTGTGTTATAGTAAGGTATCTCCACGCCGGTGTAAGGGCTTCGATAGTATGGTTACAGTTATGAACAAGCGCCAAAATGTGAATAGTATGAGAATTGAAGGAAGCATCCAACTGATGCCTGATGGCTGCACATCGCTGTCCACGTTTTTAACAGCACATCACTGTATATACATGTATATATTTTGCACCTGGATTGAGGCCTACACACATTTTGGACATGGCACACACCACACTGTAGTGCGTAATCTTCGTTGTATGAAGTAGCATTTACCGAAGAAGAAGAAGAAGAAGAATTTAACTTCCTACCAAAGGTAACCAGTGCTAACACGAGCATGCACACGTGGGACCGAACAGGACAATTTATCCTGATAAATAAGCTTTCACTACTCTGTCTCATCCCGTACATTATTATATTTAGAATTCATTCAAAAACTTACTTCAGGAACGCTCTGAAATACGCTGCAAATCTAATTGTCTCTTCTAGATATTCCTTATCCTCAACTTCTGTTATTATGGTGGTGCCTGGCCCTGGTGTAGTGGTAGTGTCTCTTAAAATCGTCGCAAACTAACTTCTTGACTATAAATTCTGAATCAGCGTTGGAAGCTAGCTACCACTGACCTCAGGTCACGTCAGTGCATGTTATATCCCTCATGTATAGTTGTTTGCATTGCGATTGTACAGAGCACGAAAAAGGTATAGACAAGTACTATCTTTCGATCTCAGGTCGAGATAGTACATTTGTAAAGTAATTTTTTGCTGCTACCCCACTTGCCCACCCTTGCCCATTGAATACGCATAGCAAAGTAGGTTACGCGAAATGTCAAAGTCAATGTCAATGTCAAATGAGCGCGCATCAACTGTATTACATGTATGCATGTTGCGCTTTGTAAAATCTAGCTGAAGCTAACTGTCTGCAGAATCAGTTCTTATTATTATGTAAAATTCACTTTAAATAGACCTTATTGCCGATGTGGGATATAAAACAAATATTAACCTCCTTTACTTGGGCAATGGATACAAACTATCATCGCCTCGGTGATCTCGGGGCTACCATCTTCCCTCGCCTTGCGGCTCGGGAAGATAGTAGCCCCGAGATCATCACCTCGGCGATGATAGTTTGTACCATTACCCTCGTAGTCGATTAATATTTGCTTACTAGCTACGTGTTTCACGAAGCCCTCTTTGCCAAGATCAAGGACAACTGTTGTTGTCAAGAATGATGAAGGACATCATCCTGACTATATTAAAGGTACTATGTCCCATATTTGCAGGCCCAAAAAATGAAAAGGTTAAGGCCCGGTCCCACTGCACTTACGGATGCAAAGAGGGCGCTTAATTGTTCAGTAAGGTATCCAAAATTTGGCAATCCTATACTTTAGTGTGTTTTATTATTTTGGGTTTCTAACTTCAGTTTAACCCTAACCCTAACCCTAACCAGTAACCCTAACCCTACCCTAACCCTAACCCTAACCCTAACCCTAACCCTAACCCTAACCCTAACCCTATGATATGCACGTAGAGCTGTTAACTGAAACCCAAAATAATAAAACACACTAAAGTATAGGATTGCCAAATTTTGGATACCTTACTGAACAAGCGCCGCAAAGAGGATGTAAAACGTAAAAAAATCTTGCCATCCGTTGGAAAACGCTATGCATCCGTTGTGTACTCATTGCATACGTGTTTTATACGCTATCCATCGAGCATCCGTCCACTGTGATTTCATCCGCGCAAAAAGTTTTGAGCTGCACAAAACTTTTAGAACGGATGAACTTCCGCCGTGTACGATGTAAATCCGCGACAAATACGAGCAACAAACGTTCTATGTCCGTTATCATCCGTTAAACGTCCGCTGTATACCTCTGCATCCTCTGGGCATCCTCGCAACTCACATCCGCTGCAGCTGAAAACGGAAAGAGGGAGGAAAGATAAGGTACATGGAACGTATATACATCGTTAGTCGCACGGAAATAGAAAGGATGTAAGCGTATGCATCTCGTATTCAAAGCTGTCATCCACTTCCATCCGCTTTCATCCGCTAGGCTTCCGATGAACAGCATCCGTTTAACATCCCCGCTACATACTACCCACGTCCGTTATTTTCCGTTCTATTTTCGCAAATTTTCGCAAATTTTGTCCATTTCTGGAGCGGATGAAAACGGATGGAGCCACCCGCGAAATTTTGCTCGTCCGCTGTGTCCTTTATGCATACGTTTTGTGTCCATCGGCCAGTGGGACCGGGCCATTAAATTCCAACGGCATTTGAAAGATAATACTAATTTAGAACTTCCCAAAAGAAATGGGGGCTTGAAAATTTCTTTAGGTGGGAAAATAACGACCATTAGTTGTCGAATCGACTTAAGAGCTATAGAGCCAGTAAGTAATAGTCTTGATTTTCAGACCATTGTACCGAATGGTCGTACGTTTTATGCTGCGCAAAGATTCAATCAGTTTAATTTGGGCCATATTATTGATGTAGACAAATGCTAATGTACCCTTTAAAGCTCATTTTATGTATGTCATTACCAAAGAAGAAAAAAAGCTAGTCAGTCACTCAATAGTGTCTGACAGTGAAGTCTAGCAAGTAAACGGGTTTCCTTGCATAATTTGTATATTAGGAGACTGCTAACGTTTAAACTTCACAGATAAGACATACATGACATATTTATAATTCCTGCAAAGTTCTACAGAATTTGATGTCTGCTGCAAAAGGGACATAGTATCTTTAAAGTAGTTAATATGATGCTTCCGACCCTGCCATAAATTATCTCTGTCATAACTTTCAAATCTCCAAATGTGTAAACTGAATAGTTTTACAAATGTGTTTTAATGTTTGCAAAGTTTAATTTTTGTCATTTTTGAGATTCTGCAAAAATTTCATAGCATCGTATTCTTCTTATATATGAAATTAAGAATAATATAACGGTGAATTTTGTTATAAACTATAACATAAAAATGTCCGGGGATATCCATTTATTTAAAACAAAATTATGTATTCTTTTATTAATAATTGTCTTCAAACATTTTTTTTTTTTTTTTTTTTTTTTGGGGGGGGGGGGGGAAATCTTTGCAGAAGTGTGTTTAAAATGACATCCTCTTTCATTATAATATATTAAGTGAATTTTTGCCATCAAATGTTGGCGAATTCGGGGCTCCCAACACTTTAAAGGGACTTTGCAGTTGAATGTGATAATCTGAATTTTCATTTGCAAGCAGCAAATCGAGCGAGCGAAAAATTTAGATTTCTGACCTTGCACTGGAAACAGTTGAATTGTTTTGAAACCTTTTTGTATTATCTTTTCCATGATGAATAACAAGTGGCACAGGGAGATTAGTTGTGTGACATGTACAGAGTGGCATATAAAGATCTAGCTTTAATAGGCTACATCAATGATCTAGGATCATTTTGAGTGATCACTTGTGCTCTAAACCTTGAATATCTTCAGGGATCGATAAGCTGACTGGGGAAGGGTCATATAGGTTTCTTGAAGTGGTTACAAAATACACATACATAATAATTTATCAAGGGCCAAGAATCAACATTTGAGAGGGTTAACCAACGGTGAAAATAAGAAATGCACATTGTCTCTGTTGAATAAAGTAAATTTAAGGTCAATGGACCTAATCCTATACAAAATTGACTTTCGCCGCACCCCCCCCCCCCAAATAGCCACTGTCTTATCTTACCTCATCGATCCCGACTCGGCTATTATGGTCACTGCCGCCACCCTCCAGCCCCAGCCCCCCCCCCCCCCCCTCCTCCTCCTCTACTCAAGGCAAATCTTGGTTAGTCATCAAACACGAACACGCTTACTGATGATTTTCTTGAGGTGTATTTTATTTAACGATTTACAATCACCTTGCCGTATTCTGCATTTTATACATGTATTTCACATTCACAATAAAGCAAAACAAAAGAAATAAAAGGATAGCGTTTATTTCATTTTCATTGAAATCCCAAAACAGTGATTTAACCACAACAAATTCATGATACCTTAATATTTTATAGGCCAGACTAAGTATATTGTTTTTCCAAGTTGTTCTCTTTATAGAGTGTCATCCCATTGACGAGCTACGAATATTGAATAAAGAGCAGAGAAAAGCATGGGCTTAGGAACCCGGGCTTAGGGGGGGGGGGGGGGGGGTAAAGTATTAATGAGCCCCCCCTATAATTAATAAAGAGAAGAGAAAAGAAGATACCCCCTATATCGCGCCTCACTGAGGCCTAAAACCGAGCCCCCCCCCCCCCCGCCCAATCCTTAAAATCTTCCTAAGCCTATGTATAGGTTATAACATATGTATTCTATTCTAACAGTTTTGACCGAAAATTGAAGTGGTCCGTGGCTTTGCAACATTTATTAAGACCCGCTTACAGACAGGGGCGTCGCTAGACCTTTTTCAGTGGGGGGGGGGGGGGGGGGGGGGGGGGGGGAGGGTGTAGAGGCCAACGATTACCGACAAAACTAGCCACCAATTACCGACAAAATTAAATGTCCAATATCTACAAATTCAACCCTATAAACCTGGGGCCGAAGGCTAAATTGTTTTTCCTATGGACTATCTATAGTACTTGCCTATGCGCAAAATGGTAATTTTCCCTGACGACATAAATATACGAATTATTTCTTCAATTTAGTCAGCATCATAGCTATATATTTTAATGCAGGCGCGGAGCTGGGATCTTATTTTAGGGAGGGGCGGTAGTGAGCAAGAGAATCACTTAAAAGCGCGCTCATGAGGGGGTGTGGTTGAAGGGCCCTCCCGCGCGGAGCGCAAAAGCTTAGACGTTTCCTTAAATTATTAGGAAAAGAAGACGATTAATTGTACCGTTTTCGACTGTTAATCCTTGGCTGAATGAAGTTTCCCCTCCCCTCCCGCGCGAAGCGCGAAAGCTATGACGTTTCATTAAATTATTATAAAAAAGAAGACGATTTGCTGTACCGTTCTCGACTGTTTATCCTTGTCTGAATTCACTTTTTCCTCCCTCCCGCGCAAAGCGCGGAAGCTTTGACGTTTCAGTAAATTATGAGAAAAAGCAGACGATTCGGTGTATTGTTCTCGACTGTTAATCCTTGTCTGAATTCATTTTCTCCCCCTCCCACGCGAAGCGCGGAAGCTTTGACGTTTCATTAAATTATGAGAAAAAGCAGACGATTCGGTGTACTGTTCTCGACTCTTAATCCTTATCTGAAAAAAGCTTCCCCTCCCGCGCGAAGCGCGGAAGTTTTGACGTTCATTAAATTATTAGAGAAAGAAGACGATTCGTCGTACCGTTTTCGACTCTTAATAAGCCCTATTCGTCTTAATTCAGTTTTCCCCTCTCGAGCGAAGCGCGAAAGCTTTGACGTTTCCTCAAATTATTAGAGAAAGAACACGATTTGTTGTACCGTTTTTGACTCTAAATAAGCCCCATTAATTTTGTCTGAATTCAGTTTCCCCAACTCGCGCGAAGCGCGGAAGCTTTGACGTTTCCTTAAATTATTAGAGAAAAAAGACGATTCGTTGTACCGTTCTCGACTCGTCTAAATGAAGTTTTCCCCTTCCGCGCGAAGCGCGGAGTTTTGAGCTTTTCATTACAATATAGAGATAGGAAGACGATTCATCGTACCGTTTTCGCGAGTCGAAAAAAAACATCACACGAGGATCGAGCAAGAATACCGACACAGCTGAGCCGACACAGCAACATATTTACCCATGTCTTTCTTGCTCCCTCGACGAGACGACTCGATCCACCCAACAACCCCTTTCTGTCTTTTACTCCCACTCCTCCTCTATCAGACTCTTACCTCCCCTCTCTCTCCTCTCTTTCATCCCCCGTTTCTTTTGTTTCCCTTTCACTCTTTTTTCTTCTTTTTCTTTTCTTTTCTTTCTTTTCTTTCTTTTCCTTTCTTTCCTCTCCTCCCTCTTTTTCTTTTTTCTCTTTCTTTCCTTTCTTTTCCTTTCTTTCCTTTCTTTTCTTTCCCTCTCTTTTTTCCCTCTCTTTTTTTCCCTCTCTTTTTTCCCTCTCTTTTTTTCCCTCTCTTTTTTTCCCTCCCCCTTTTCTCTTTTTCCCGACGGCAGCGCAATTTTACCGACAATATCCTGACAGGTGGGGGGGGGGGGGGGGGGTTGTCGCACCCCACACCCCCCCCCCCTTTGGCGACGCCCCTGCTTACAGACCGTATGCTATAACTTAAGCCTACATCTTATTCCTATTTGGTTATTGGAGATGGTAATGGGAATTCAAATTTAGTTCCGGGTTCTGCTTTTGCCGAAAAGATGACAGTAGACAGTGTGCAAGCTCATACTTTGTACTATGAAAATCATCCACCTATAGCGCAATACTCTATGTATTATCTCTCCTCTAAACCTCATGATACAAACTATTCTCTGTTAAATTGATCGGATTTTTTTTAAAGAAAACATGGTAACATGACCACTAACGAACGAAATTGTAAAGCTTTTGTTATTTTTTTTGGGGGGGGGGGGGGGTGGGGGGGAGGGGGTTGTAAGGGACCATTTTGCCGAAATTGAGTGGTTGATTTTAAATTTTTGATCTAGACGGGGTTTGCCGGTTGGGTGTTCACAACAGTCGGGACTACAGTTCCATCAGCGTGTTGATGGTAGTATACAGCTGTGCTCATCGCAGCGGGGGTCGTCGTCGAGTTCCCGTCACCGCTGTGACAGCAGCAATATCCCCGACAACACACCAGCCCTCTGCAACAATACACCAAGGCAACGATAGCGACGATGTTCTCGACGAAGAGGAGGGCAGCGCAGACGGAGTGGAGGATGACGGCGATGTCGAAAGCATCGAAGTAGCAGAAGTAACCGAAGCAGACCAACTTGTAGGAGAACAAGCCGGCGGCCAAACCCTCGTTGACCACGCCGACGAAACCGATGATGGTGGCGAAGATGGACATCACGAGATAGGCGATGATCAGGCTGGAGCTTCGGGATTTGGTCGTGATGCCGATGATTCCCGAGGGGATAACGAAGAGGATGGCGATCCCGAAGGGTGCTCCTTGGTTGGGATATCCCCTATATGACCGTAAACGAAGGAAAGGACGTTGACGAAGGTGATGGTGAAACCGAGAAGAAGCTGGACGATGCCGGCCGGTAGCACGACCTTATTGAAACGGAATGCAAATCGAGAACGTGAGTGTAATAACCAATTAAACTTACTGAGGGAAACAATATTTGAGGCTAGGATTGTCATGACGTTTAGAATGATTTAAACTATAGTTGCCAAGCGCTTATTAATTGTGTACGGTGTTGTTGTTGTTGTTGTTTTTTGGGTGATTTTTTCTTTTCTTCATTAGGATCGAGGTGCCCCAATTCTACTTTGTCCCAGTTAACCCTGACTCCCATCCCTAATATTTTTGACTGTGGGTTTGCTAACTTTTCATAAATGAATTAAAGACAATTGAAATCAAATCAGTACATGCTACGAATTGTACAAATAATCACGTATTATGTGTGGTCTTTAAAAGTAAATAAACGATTTTTCAGAACTCTATCATCAGATAGTCTCACCTGCTTTGATGTTATAATGTTCAGAATATCCACTACAACATTCCTGTTGCTGCTGTGGTTGAGGTTGGACATAATATTATACATATTGCTGCGTTGCTTCTTGTGGTTGCCCATAATACGGTTCTGGTGTATTTGTTGCGGTGGATATTGCTGCATTTTAAATTTCCAAGCTTTTACGTAAAAAAAGAAAGAAATAAGATTAATACGAAGTTATTTGTCTCTAAAACGTCCAGCTATCGGATCAGCCTTTGTGTCAGCATTTTCTTTCTTTCTTATCGTAGATTACTCCTTTCAATCTTACTATTTTTGTACGGAAGTGTTTTGTTTGAAACTTTTTATAATCCAGCAACGTCAACCTGCATTTCAGTAACGTGACGTCACAATGAATTCGGGGTCATCAAAGCGCATGCAAACTTTGATGCGTAATCTGTCCCGATAGAGCAATCACTTCAAAACATTCATGAAAACAATTTAGTAGGAGACCAGCCTGTAGGTCCCGTGACCAATTTAACTGTGTTGGCGAATTTGACCACCAGTCAAAAGTGTGTGGACCTTTCAACGTTTTTGACCCTAGCGCCCTCATTTAAGGTCGGAGGTATAGCAAACTATACATTTTTGGAATCCTCATGACCAGACGAGTAAATTGATATGCATATCGACACGATTGGAATATATTTGAATTTCTACTCCAGTATGACCTTTGTTGACCCCTCACGAAAATGCCTGGGATTTTCAAGGGGGCAGCCCAAGTCAAAATTGTTCGGTATTCTTCAGGGAAGACACAAATACTTTCAAACCTTTGTTCCCAGAGATTGGTCACGGGACCTACAGACTGGTCTCCTACTAATTGTCTATGTATCGGAAGTTATCGACTTTGAAATGCCCCCGCCCCCCCCCCCCCCCTCCAAAAAAAAAGGATACCAAAATTGAGTCGATTTTATCTCTGTGTGGCCCATCTGTAGGGAAGGGCCTGCCAGTGGCATCAGAAGGAAATTGAGAAACGGAAATCAAGTTACAAACATTACAAACATTTGCAAATCCGGTATTCTTTTGCATCTATACGAACTTACATGTAATTGATGATAGCAAACATATTTTCTGGTAGATAGCCTTTTAAAAATCTAGAAAAAAATAAAACATTTGGCGAATTGAATGTGAAATGGAAGAGGAAGTGGAGAAAATAGAGCAAAAGAAAGAAAGTGACAAAAAAATGAACAAGGATAGGGAGAGCTAGAGAGTCACAAAGAGAGAGAGGGAGAGAGAAAAGGGGGACAAGGACGGGAAGTAAAGGGAGAGGAAGGGAAGAAGAAGAAGAAGAATTGAAAAAGAAGGAGGAGGAGGAGAGAGAGAGAGAGAGAGAGAGAGAGGGGGGGAGATAGCGAACCCTTCTATATCTATGCATGTCAAAATGTCACCTACTTTGAACAGTTTTAAACACGCTCTAAAAAAGCCCTGTTATCTGTAGATGACGTGTATAAGCAGGGAGGTAACTCACGTACCCTGGTATAAGTGAACTTTTGGTGGTTTCGTGCAAAGGTTACCATTTTTTTCCTATTTGCAAAATTGGGGCCAGTCACCACGAAATGAGTCCAGTGTCGCATTAGGCTCAATCGTAGTAATAGCGATGTATAGTGTGTATGTACTGAAAATTGACCCACCTACCACATTTAAGATTTTTCCAAAAATCGACTTATTAATGTCTTGTAGTTTATGTCCCCAGAGCTTAGGTCACAAAAATATATCCTTCTAACATTTTTTGGCAAATAATATAGGCTATGTTTAATACGCATCATTAACTTTACACCTAATTATCTCAAAACTGGTGTTAATATTTCTGGATATAATTTATCAATTTTAATGTGTGACCCCTTAATTTAAAGCTTACTTAATGTAGATTCATATAATACTTAAAAACAGGAATACAAATTTTGACCAACTGGACTCATTTCGTGGTGACAGGCCCCAATTATGAAATTTGGTTGACATGGTTATCGTTATATCATGTATTCATACATGTAATGTATCCATTTTCAGCTATCTTGTAAACAACCTAAGTGTATTAGTTAAAGAGTGAATGTAAATATGTATATAACAATTTTTGGTATCCCGTGCGTTAAGCTTTATCAGATTATTAAATGAACGTTTTTAAAAATTGTATTTAATTTGAAAATTCCATTCACCTATTTTTTGTAAATGATCAAGGATGATTCTTGAATGATCAGTTATTTCAAGGGGATACCAATTAATTTGTATTTTACCTGTTTATATGCTTGTGTATTTATCTATTTTGTTTTTGATGCTGTTATTTGTTTTTATTATTACCAAACTGGTGATATGTGCCACCCTGTATGAATATCAGAAATAAATAAATAAATACAAAATAAATGTTTGTTCTGTATCCAGCATATTCAATTTATTTTCGACAATGTACTGAACTCTGCACAGTATAAGCTTTCAGGGCCTGCTGTCGGAGGCGGAGGGGAGGGGGGGGGGGGGGGGGGGTTAAGTGAAGAATACAAATGAAAATTGTAATCCAAGGAACAGTATCAATGTGTTTCGTGAACCACTGTCACTAATGTTAAGGCCAATAGTAAAGCTTTGTATGGACAGAAAAGGAATTCACAGGCACTTTGTTCGTTTGAACAATCTTTTTTAAGATTATAATAATTATAGCAGCGGTGTATATGTGAACTTTGTTTCTTCATGGGATGCCGTTGTTCATTCTAATTGTTGAGCATAAGGAAGTTTTGGCCCGATTAAACACTACTATTCGTGAAATACACGCACTTTTTTGTTTAGTTTAATTTTGGTTGGTTTGTTTGCTTTGTTCTTGTTTTTGTTTTCCCTGGAGATTCATCAGAGTTATAGTTTCTTCTTTTCAGCTTTAATCATTAGGAGATGTTGTTCCCATTTATCCCCCCCCCCCCTTCTTCATTTGTGTTTGAATCCATCACCTATATTACTAGAAGATCTTGATTTAGTATAGGCGAACGGGTCAAACACATGCGACCTATCAGGGGCGGATCCAGGAATTTCTTGCCGGGGGGGGGGGGGGAGGGGCACACGGTGGGAAAGAGATTGGCCGGGGGGGGCACGCCCCTGTTTTTCAGTAAATTTTGGGCGAATTTAGGGCTGATTTTAACATATTTTTGTTTGGCCGGGGGGGGCACGTGCCCCCTTTTTACCCCCCTGGATCCGCCACTGCCTATAATCATAATATACTGATTACTGGTATGCCGGTTATTATTATGCCTTCATGGAAAATCAGGGATTCCAAATTAACTCCTAGCTGATGGAACCATCACTGGGTGATAGGAAATATATATTTTTCAAATTTAATGACAGTTTTTTTAATATCAATTATAGTAAGAGAAATGCGCTCTTGCCCCCTTTAGTGGTCGATATTTACGAAATGGCAAGGCGTGCGGTCGTGAAAGTGTGTTGAAAATACCATTTACTCTTTACACACCCCTCTCCACCCCTTTGAACGACATTCACCTGTCGCTGTGTCTAAACATACACGTGCTTATATATACGTCTGGCGTTGCCACTTTGGTTACCAAGTGACAACAAGACTCGTTCATTTTTATGTAGGGAGAACAAGAAACTGATACAAAATCTTATGACCTGTATCACCATTATAGTATTGAAATTTTAAATTATAGGATATTTAGTGTAAAATCATAATTGTTTTGATGTCAAAGCTCAATATTAATGAGAATTTATTGTAGGAGTTTTGTATATTTGATATATTTCTATGCTTGATTTCCCTTCAATGAATGGAAGAGTCCACGCTTCTTCGCGATTTTCTTTGTGGAGGCGGCCAAGCCGCTAAGCTTCGTTTATTGAACGTGCAAGCCCTATGTAAGCGGATTTATGTGTTTTACAGTAAATATTTACCACAGCGGTGAGATATATCGTAAACTTCCAATTATACACACCTCTTATCGTAGATATTTTGTAATGAGCGTGGAATACAAGAATATTTGACAGCTAAGGAGAAGGTCTGGACATATTCTGTAATAAGAAGGAGAAGGGGAGTAGAATCACATTTTAGCGGGATTAGATGTAAAATGTGGTTTTTGTGATACGAAAACCTCGGCGTCGGGTGTGTGGAGCGAAGGAAGATCGCTTGCTTTGATTTGCAAATTCCACGGATATATTGAAGTAAAGAAATATTGCAGAAATGGCGACAGGAATAGTGAGCAACCAACGGAATACCTCTGGTTTCAAGAAACAAAATCTTCCGAACATCGAGCACCCCATGTCTCGACTTGGGGACCGAAAATCAATGAATGTTACTGGATCCAATCGTCCAGATTCCGTGATGAGCCCCCGACCCCGTCAGAACTCCAGCGGGAGAGAGGCGAGGACTCCGCCCCTAGCTCAGGCAGGTCGAGCATCTGTCGTCGGCCTCCATGCATGGGATGAACCAGACCATAATCTACCTCCTTTGCAAAAGGATGGAGGGAAGGAAAATAAACGATCAAAGAAGCAAAAACATTCAAGAATGATGACATGGCCTCCAGGTAATGTTAATGGTACATTATTTATAAAAAGATATTGCATGCAGTTGCAGTTTTAACCAACAAATTCTGAATTCCCTGAGTGATTTTAACATGCAAGAAATGAAAGTTAACATTCAAGCTTTAAAGATTGATATAATAGTCCTATATTTTGTGAATATAGTAGTATTCATGTGTAATTAATGATTATATAACTAGTGCGCTGCCCACTAGATACAAGAGAAGAGATGAATGTTAAAGATTGATTTTAGAATAGAATAAAGTGATGATATAAACAAATATATTGGACCGAATTCACATACCTAGGTTTGTCGACAAACGTCCTTTGTGAATTCCGGCCAATAAGTTTAACACTACCCGTGTGAAAAATACGATATTAATATATTTGTAATTAATATGACATGAACATTTCATGAATATTCAGATCTCATTCTCATATAATATAAATAATTGATATTTATGATACATTTCGAAATCCATATGCTTTTAATAAAAATCACTAACCCCATGTAATTCTAGCTGCAATAAAAAGTAAGCATCACAAAAATAAAACATTAAAGGCCAGTCGAGGTCTACATGAAAGGAAAACAGAAACGGCCATGAAGCCCTTCCTGATTTATAAATATATGAGTAGAGCGAGAGAGAGAGAGACAGAGAGAGAGAAAAAAAAGTACAAGGCATTATCATAAAAACGTTACATAAACGTGAACAATTTTACAGAAAATTACGATTACTTTTCCTTTTTTACAGTACAAGCATCATCAAGAAAATCAGAAATGTAATTATCAAAACGGTTGAAATATCAAGTATTGTTTTGTTTTGTTTCTGTAGCACACGAGCAGGGGCCGGGAGAAAGACGAGCTAAGTCGGCCAAGGTACCGAGCAGTGCTGAATTTCTCACAAAATACTCAAGAGATCCAGATGAGGTTAGTACCCGAAGAACAGTGGAGGGGAGTGGGCAGGGGGAGGGGGACAGTCAAATATATTGCTG
>JAVYIG010018575.1:0-18510 GCA_035222895.1 Strongylocentrotus droebachiensis | reverse complement strand
AAAAGGAGCTTTTAAAACTTTTTTTTTTGGGGGGGGGCCGGGTGGGGGGGGGGGGGGGGGGGGTCTGAGGCCCCCTCTCTTGGATCCGCCACTGACAGGAACATTGATTTGGTTGTTTTACCCTCAAACACCCCCCCCCCCCCCCCCCCCCCCCCCCCCCCCCCGCCACGCACCGTAGTCGTAGAGTACTAACTTGCCAAGTAGGCCTTTCGATGTCACTTTTACCTTTTGTTTGTAGGTATTTGGATCTAGTTGATGATTATTTTTCCCAACACCTATCAAAATCATAACCTTTTAAAACTTTCAAAATTTACTGTACTATTACACCCCCTCTAAAAGTTTCCACTTTTATATCAGATTTGAGCTTGCGCTGATGAAGAATATTGCTTTATCCCCTACAATAAATCGAACAGGCTGGGAATGGGTCACTATTAAGCCAATCGCAATCCTCGTTCTAGAAAGCTTGACCCTGTAATATTTACGTGGAGTGTTGGCCAATTAGACGAAGGCTTGCAAACTCAATTCCTGGCGTGGTACACGGTTCAAACATCGGAAGTACGGAGAGGATCGTTTTGCGAAAAACGTAGTGTCGTATCAAACATTTTTGGAAATTTAAGCAATTTACAAGGGAGAAGAAAATATCTTTGTAAGTATTCCAGATCTGTACTTTTTTTTCAACCGGGAGGTAAATTTAAAAGAAAATTTATCGTAAGGTATGTTGATGATTCTAGTGCAAACATGAGCCTTATTTTCATGTTTTCTTGTGTCTGCTGCCGGGAAACATGTACAATTACGGTGTAGATTGTACGGTACCGCGCTGTTGTGGCTGTCGGTGTAATTCGTGATCGTGGCAAGCCTTTCTATTTTTAATGGGAAATGACAGATGATATCTGCTTGATCTTGAGTCTGAGGAAGTTACCGTGGAATGTGGCAAATGAGTGAATTTATTGCGAATCATGCCTTGTTGCACGTAGAACTGATATTTGTACATTTTGTACTTTGCCATCTTCAAATGTAATGACAATGTTGACATTTTTTGAGGAATGAAATTCAATGTGGAAATGGGCTGAATTACATTGCCAGTGCATTGCAGATGCACAGAGGCAGAGCTGAGTTGACGACGACGTTATTGAAAAAAAAAATCTAACTTTACTTTAGCTTCAGTCTTTACTTGGTAGTTCACCTTCTAATGTTACTGGTTAATATTGACTTCTGGATCTTTTTCCCCCACTTGGGAAAGGAGAAATAAAATAAGATGGATGTACCAAAATGTAAGATTATTTTCCAAATATGGTTGTTGTTGTAATTTTGGTCTTGATTTTATGGCTGATATCTGTGCGGTATGCCAATGCAATGCCTGCCACTGGCATGGCCATTTCACCAACACTGAAAATTGAAGTAATTGAATTACTGATGTCACATGACAGAAGACAAAATTAGTCATGATTTAAAAATAAAAGTAATTATGTTTCTTACCTGTTTTGTGTCAATTTTCTTATCTAGAATCTAGGCCGGGTCTATTAAAAAAAAAATGAACACATAATAAATAGATTTATACACTTTCTGAAATTTCTCACAGGTTTTACGGCAAATTGCTGCACGATGCAATTGCATACAACGTACGGTACAGGCAGAGCGGCGCGTGGTTCCGCACCCCACCTTTGTTATGCACTTGTATTGTGCAACGCTTTGCTGTGAAACCTGTGAGAAAGTGTATATTAGACCTTGTCTTCGTTTTTAGAAAAGTACTCCAAAATAGATAAGAAAATTGACACGAGACAGGTGATACAGGGTATAAGACTAACAAATTTGACTTTATAAAAGCTTATTTATTTAAAGAAGAGCTGTGAAAATAAAATGGCAGATCTCGTGTCAAAATACATGTACATGTACAGTATTTGATGAAATTGATGGATTCCGAGGTATGTTATTGTATGGCTAGGCAAAACAAACATCTGAAATGGCTTGTTTCAAACAATTCTGAATGTATGTGTAAGTACAGTACATTACAACTGTTAGCTCCAAAGCATTGAAGAGATGAAATCATTATTATTATTATTATCTGTGAAACATTAACAATTTTTAAAGATTAAACATTCTAAAAACTAAAAAGAAAAGAAAGAGTAAAATACAGAAAACACTCAATGAATACATGATGTTGACTAGTAACTACATTACCCTTTTTAGCTCTGTGTAATTGTGATTTGTTATTACTCTAGATCTTCAGGCCAAACTACAGCATATCTTGAAGTTGATTGTACAATGGACATTATGTTTTGTGAAATCATCAAAATAGTTCTGTTTTTTTACAAGAAGTAATGTGAGTGGATCAACTTGCAAAAGCAATTATGGGCCATAGTACTCATCTTAAACCTAATACAGTGAAACCATAAAGAGTAAGACCACCAAACTTACCCAAGGAAGACAAGGAAAGTGGTCTTTATAGGCAGGTGGTCGTCATGTACATAATGAGAAACAATTTTCAAGGGAAACCAAAAATGTGGTTTTTGTAGACAGGTGATCTTTCTATAGGTGGTCTTCTTCTTCTTATCGAGTCACTACACAAGTCCCGTCCAGTGGTAGTTACTAAAAGAAACTTGAGAAGTGTGGTTGAAGGATTCACAGATTTTCATCTGACAGACCGCGACGTGAACGCTCCTTCAATGGCCCCACTGTTTTTACTGTTCTCCTACACTTAACTATAGTCTAGATACAGTACAGGTGATTGATCTGCAGTAACCTCTAAATAAGCTATATGGTAATGCAGCAGAATTAATGATAGTCTATCGTATATATTTTGAGGAGGTATCGGCAAGGTAGACTAAACTATAAAAAAATATTTAAAAAAAAAAAGATAAAGACGTATGACATAAAAAGAATATAATCGAAATGTCCGACTAGGTTCTGTGGCCCAAACTCGGCATTATTGGACAAACCTACCATTGGAGAAACCTAACAATTACAGAGCTTGGTCTTGTTGCTCTGTTCGCCAGCAGTTTAAGGATATGAAACCCCGCGGCACACTACTCACTAGAGCTCTAACAAGCCAAGCTTATACAGAGCCTAAAAGTAAAATAAAATAATAATAATAATAATAATAATAAAAACGTTACTTATAAAGCGCTTACCACCGAAGTCTCTAAGCGCTAAATACCGCGTATGTACCACTCACCCAATCGATTCAAGAACAAATTATAATCAAGTTAATCACGTAAAACAGGAAAATAGGTGGTCACTATAGCAGGTTAGACTGTAATATGAATCAGTTAAGAAAAGATGAATAATGTACAGTAAGCTAAGCCTACATCATAATCATATGTCTATATAATTTAACATAGTAGTGTGACATACAGTACATGTATATCTGAATTACACTGTACACCTGTATATATTTTTTTGTTTATTTACCAAGTGTGAGTTATAAATATACTGATTTTGTGCAGATTAGACTTAGATTTATTTATGAGGGATTTTGTGAGTAGGAGGGATGAACTTTTGAGTTTTTACCCTTGTAAGAGGAAATGTTAAAGGTTATTAATCCAATTTCTAATGCACATGTAGCCACACCTCAAATGTTAAGGTCAGATGTACATTGTACATGGAAGTGGAAATGTCATGTTAGTTTTGAGGTACTGCGATAACATGTGACATTTCAATCAATTTTTTTCAATACCAAATACATGTAGGATATTTTTTACTTTTGGTTAAGCTTGATTCTTTAGTAGTAGAATCATTTTTAAAATTTATTTATCTATTTATTTATATTTTTTAAATTTATTATTATTTTTATTTATTTATTTATTATTAATATTATATATACCTTATATATATTTTTTTTTTTTTTTTTTTTTTGGGGGGGGGGGGCGTTTCTTGTTAACATTTGATTCAGAGTTTTTAAAACGTGTATTGATTGACATTAAGATGAAAAACTAGTTTAGTGAATGTGGTTTTTTCAGCAATTTTAATTATATAACTTGGCAAGTGGTTATTTTTTTTTTTACTAGGCTTTTACCTTTTTTTTTTATCCCATTGTATACATGTATGACAATGACAATTACAAAATGTAGAAAAGCAATGCATTTTGGAATGTATTCATTAAGGCCTAATCATGATTAGTTGGCTAATGTGCTCTCATTAACCATTAGCAACCAGGCCCATTATGGTGTTTGCTGGAACACCTTGCTCAATACTTTAGTCATCACTATTTGCTAGGGGGGGGGGGGGGGGGATACATAGTACAGTATGTACATTGTACGATCTAGGCCCACATGTACAGGTCATACTTAAAATAAAAGATTTGTGGTCCCAGAGTACAGGTACCATGAGTATCATATTGCGCTTTCCCAGGTAAAGGGTAATCTTGGCTCTGTGCCAAGTTTGAATGTCAGAGCGAGCTAAAGAGCGATGATTCACCATAGGGGAAGTACCTTATGTCATGTGACCTGGGCATTGTGTATTCAGTAGAATGGTGGGCTCATAGAGTGGGCAGTGTGCTTCTTTCATTTGTTTGTGTGCTTTTGTTTTTATTTGTTTCTTTCTAATTTTATTGTTCTAGTTCAGAATGTACATGTAGTTGAATAAATCAAAGTTTTTGTTTTAAGTAATAAAACTAATAATAATAATAATAATAATAATTGGATTTATATAGCGCCTTTTCCAAAGGATACAAGGCGCTGTCTGTTAGAGTATCAAGAATTTAAGAGGAGTGGTACAAGTAAGTTTTCAGATGTTTTTTGAAGAAATCTAGTGAAGTACTGTTTCTTAAGAACAAGGGGAGTTTGTAACTTTGTTCCAGAGACGTGGGGCTAAGGACTGAAGTTAGTAAAGATAACTAATAAATCATTATTTGTACGCTCTGTTCTTCGCAGTCCAAAATTGGCAACATGAGTAGCCACACCCTGCCCCCAGAGGGAGGGGGCGGCAAGGGGCCAGCCGGTCATACTTCCTCGTCCCAACCCCCCAAACAACAGCAGCAGACACTGACGCAAAAGCTCATAGCAGAGAAGAAACCGCAGGAAAAGGCGAAAGTGATCGTGCAGCCGGTTCACCCACCGCTGTCCACTACTCTGCCGTTACTGAGACAGAATGATTCACCAACACCTGTACAACAGCCGACGCCTGCCATCATTGAAACTACAGTGCCAGTGAGTTTTCCCTGTTTAAAATACAGTCAAACCTGTCTATAGCGACCACCCAAGGGAAACACAAAAAGTGTCCTTTGTAGACAGGTGGTTATTAAAGACAGGTTCCTTTAGTACATGATTCAATGAGAAACCCTTTTCAAGGGAGAAAACAAATGTGGCCTTTGTAGACAGGTAGTCACTAAAGCAGGTTTATCCTACATGTATGCATATAGTGATAAGGGGTTTATGACTGTATTGATCAGTGGGTGTTTCTTGAATATGGGGATAGGGATATATGTAAAAGTCAGAAGGGCAATGGAGATATGATTGAAGAAAGGAACTTGATGGAGGAATTACACCGTGAAAGAATTAAGAGTGATGATCAAAGTACAGACAAATTTTCAAAGCATAAAGGATGCCAGAGACATGAAAATAGCAAGAATGATTTATGTAAGCATATTAAGGGTCCATGTTTGGTCTGTGTATTTAATCAAGTTAAACAGTTAATGTATGAGTATAAAATTCTTTATATAAAGTGCATACCGGTACTGTAAATTGAAGGGAAAAAAAAGTTAACTTTTTAAGTGAATGTAACAGATTTAACTTGGATTTGTACAAAACCTTCTTTATCATATACAATGTATATCTGGATAATGACTTAAATGTTGTCACTATTTTGTTTTGAACAGATCATCAAGTCAAGCATTCCTAATCTGAAGCAGCAGGCTGTACCCATTCTATCAGGGGTGGCTTCCACCAAGCCAGCTCTGATCCCTACTATTCCCATCTCCTACACCACAACCACCTCCACCGCCCCTACCACTACCCCCATCACACATCCCCATAGTACCAGCTCTGCCACGCCCAACACCCCTGCCGTAGTCACCACCCAGGCCCGTCTGGCGTACCCGCCTCTAAACGTCGCCATGACCTCAGTTGTTCCGACAAGGATCACTACAACCGTTGCTGCGGCATCGGGCGCGACTGCAGCAGCAGCAGCATCAGCTGCAGGTGGTGTCCCTGTCTCAGGTGTCCAAGCCCAGTACATCCCCTCTGTGCAAAAGCTACCACCCAACTCGTTACCTGCTGAAGTACCTGGTCACACCAAAGCAGGCTTGGTACCCGCCTCACACCTGGTAGCGGGGGCTAATATGTTAACAGGGCAGGTGCCATACATCAGCGGTTCTCCTCTAGGGCTACAGCTGCCTCCAGGCACACATCCATACTCTACACAGCTTCCACGTGGTATGTAAATAAGTTTCCTGACTCATATGTTACAGATGCCACAAAGTCAGCCCCTAAGTTTTGTTTTTTGTTAGACATACAAGCCACACAATTTCTTTTTTGAAAGAATTTTCTGAATGTTCAGAGGAACGATTGTCATAATATCCATTAACTATTCAAGAATAACAGCTCTTTACAGTTCTGTGCCATATACTGTACTTATGACAATAGTTGTGGTGTTTTCATATACTTTAAAGCTTACCAACCCTAAACCTTACCTAAAACCCAATTAAAACCCTAAACCTATATTTATGAATGAGTTAGCTTAGAGCCTGTGTCCTATTAGTCTAGTCTAGTGTTTCAATGTGTACATTTGTTTTTGTGGTTTCACTCCTGGGGGGGGGGGGGGGGGGTGTTTCACAAAAACTAAGATCGACTTTAAGTTGGACTAAACTATGGTAGGCTGTTCATGCCACTATTTACTTTCACCACTTACTGGCATTGGTCTCTTTTGATAATTCATTATTAAAGGAAAAAAATACTATCTAAACAAATTCGAAAGATCACAATGGTGAGAGCAAATAGTGGCATGAACAGCCTGCCATAGTTTAGTCCAACTTAAAGTCGATTTTAGTCATTGTGAAACACTCCCCTGGTACATTAATATCGGCCAATGATCTATTACGAAATGACTTATTTATATCCTCTTCACCCAATGTCTGTCTGCAGGACCAACCTCAACTAATCTTAGTCTGGCTGCCACTGGGAAGTCTGGGCTGACCACAGCCTTGTTGACCAGAGCTGGTGTCCCCCAAGGAGCGGTTAGTACCGCAGCATTTCCTCAGCAGTCCATCTATGGTTACTCTGTAAGTCATGTCATATTGCTTAGGCCTAAAAAAAGAAAGATGTTGTATTGCCCTTTGCGACCGACCCAAAAATCTTGAAATCTTTGATCGGCTTTGGAAAAAAAAGAAAACAAAATTACAGTTTTTTGGAGAAAACAAATATTAAAGCATTCAAAACTGAGAAATATCAGCCCAAAGAGGGAGAAAAAACAACACCAAAAGTTATGAAAGAAAAAGAAAACAAAATTCTGATTGACCGACCCATGTTTTGGCCCCGAAAGGGCAATACAACATCTTTTTTGAAGGCCTTATTATCTTACTAGTGCTACAGATGTTTTCTTTATCAATACTCTGTACACTTATTATTTAGGAATCGTATCATTGCTGTTGGGTCTAATGCACTATTCAACATTTCGATTCCATACTTGCCAAAGCAAAACTAGCACTTGTTGAAAATACTTTCTCTGTTATTATGAATAGCAAAAAAAATGTAAGAAGTGCAAATTGCAAATAGGTACATGCTTCCTTTTTATGTCATAGGGATTTGTGTGGTGCCATGAAGTTTTTGATTAGGCATATGAAAACAGATGGAACCTCTAGTTTAAGTTTGCAGTCTACTGTACAAAAAAAAAGAATATAAAGGTGTATGCTTAACATGTCATAGCATGGCTCCTGTTTGGTACCCTTACAACTCTAATATTTAACTGAGTCTCAGAGAATTCTTATATTTGAATGTCATACGTGCCATGAAACTGTACATGGACAGGTTTAGGAAGGTATTGTTAAATTGTTAGTTGCAGAATCTGTTAACAAGGGATATATACCGGTATATGGATGTACTTCACATTTATTTATACTTTGTTAATCTGCCCATTTAACCGTATAATGATATCACCAGTAGTGATCTCTGGTATGTCTACGGCTTGAGTTATTATGTTTCTATACCAAAGCCTAAATGTATACCATTTTGTACTCATTTGTATATTGTGTGTTGTATTTATTCCTGATTTTGTATTTCTGTATAAATTGATAGCCTCGGTCACAAATGCCATTACGAACTGCTACGAACGCTGTACGAACGATTTTCAGAAAATGGAAAAACAGGGAGATTCGAACCTTTGTGACCGTAGCATTCATTGATGTTATATAAATTGAAGAAACAGTCGGAAAACAAATTTTATGCCCTGTAACTATGCATGATCAAGAAAATAGAATTACTAAATCTCTCTTGACTTTGTACAGCGCCACCATGCACCAGGTCAGGTCCATCTCTTAACGCAACAACGGGCGGGGTCACCAGGTGTCCTAACAGCTGGAGCCATTCCTCGAGCTGCATCCCCAGCCAGTACTCTGGCCTCATCACAGCCACATGAATCATTAAGGTAAGAAAGAGTATATTTTGACTAATAATACATGATGATAACAATTTTGCCGGGAAACCGCCTACTAATTGATATATTTGGTAAATTAGTTTATCTATTGGTGTGTGAGAGATAAACGCACATGACGCGCACGTGTGCATAGTCCCATATACATCTTTCTGTGTACAGTGCTTGTAACTTTACGAAGACTGGGCAAAATTTCTTATCATTTTGATGATTCCAGAACCTTGCAGTACACACCAATACCTATATGCTAGATGATCAACCTTTTCTGATTGATTCCACAACATTTCTTTCACAATGCAATCGCATGACCATAACTGGTCTTTATCTTTAAGCTCACTGGTATTTTGTCTGATGCTCTTTTTACTAGGATTCGTATCAGAATGGATAGGGTACCGCAGAAATGGTCTTAATTTCCTCTCGTGATCCTTTCAAGTCACTAATCCATGCCCTTTTTTGAAGGCTTCAAATTGATACCTCAGTTATTCCTTCCCAGTTTCTAATCTTAATCTCCTCAGATATATCTCACATGATCCCTTCAAGACTCCAGGGTGCTACAAGAATTTTTTTCACCACTTGCCCTGTCGGGCAAGTGGGTTTTCAATTTACTTGCCCAAACAATATTTCCACTTGCCCAAAACTTTAAAGCGAAAAAGGACTCGAGGTTAAAGCATTTATTATCTCGTAATGATAAGTTAGTGTTTTAGATAGCAAATTAATGCACATACATGTACAGTGTAACTGTACTGAATAATAACCTAATATGTCAAAGAAAATGGTCAACAAAGGATGGTTGAAGGTTTAAAAAACGCATTTTATTTTTTATGAATAAATATCAAACATTTGACTTTTTGTACTTACTAGAAAATCCCTGTTGTTTATTCCATTCCGATTCGCACGTGTTCATTTCCCTAGAATAATGACGTCATATTTGGCGTGATTCAACCAATCGGCAATCAGAGAATAGCAAAGGCCTGTCGGTGCGGCCTGCAGAGCTAGAGAGAGAGAGCGCGAATAAGCTCGCAGCTGGTACGATCGCGCTAGCTGTCTCTAGCTAGCTCACGGCCGGCCGTGCGTGGAGGCGGAGCGGCAATCATGGCTTGAAGTGTCACTGTTGCATGCGCGCTGAGCTAGCTGAGCTGGCTAGCTGTCTGTGAAGTTTTTTCGAAATCGGAACGATCGCTTTTTTGCTTCTGGATTTTGACGACGGGTAAGAAGTTGACGGGTGAATGGTAGAGTTCTTGGACACTAGGAAATTACTGTAAAAGTATCACTTGCCCGAATCGGGCAAGTGATAATTTGATTTACTTGCCCGACGGCTCAATTTGGTTGCCCCGGGACGTCGGGCAAGCGGGTTTGTCGCGCCCTGGACTCTAAGCCATGCCATTCTTGTTCCCTTTTTGATCCCCTCAGATTGATACCTCACATGATCCCTTCAAGTCAAGGACTGAAACCCGACAGCTCGACCCAAGCCAAGGTTGAACTCAAGATGGTCATCAAGAAAGACACGACCAAGCCGGACTCCTCTACCAAGACCGACGCCAAAGCAGACTCAAGGCCATCATCGCGGACAGAGACCACCGATAAACCTGGAGATTCAAAGAAGGACGGGAAAGCAGAAGAACGTATACAAGGAGTCAAGCTAGCCGTTGCCATGGCGTCTGGCAAGGGAACGTCGGCTTCGGAGAAGGACCCGAGGGACGACGTGGCTCGAAGTGCAGCGGAGGCTACAAAAGTGGAGATGCGGTCTTCGGAAGGCCGGGTGGAGATGAGGGTAGATGTGAGACCGATTCATAGAGGTCCGGAGGCGATGGGACCGAGATGGTCTGTACCGCAGAGATGGGGTGGTCTTCCACCATCGGGGCCCACAGGGGGTCTACCAAGTCATATGATGACCCAGGTTGTAACCAGCGTAGGGGGTATGCTTCATCCAATCTCATCAGTCCCTGCAGGTACTCCAAACAGTAAGTAGCACCAGGGCCCTGTTTCATAGAACTTGATATCGATAACAACTTAAAAGCTACTGTTATAAGCTACTGAAATCATGGCATCTGATTGGCTGAGAGCAAATTTGTCATAGAAATTTAGCATTTGTTATAGATAACAAGTTTTATGAAACGGGCCCCAGGCCTTTGAAATTCGTTCGTACTCTTTGGTATGTGACAAAGTGGTTTCATATTCAGAGATACCGGTATATCTTTTTCTCCAATGTGCTTCCTTAAGGGCCAGGCACATATCACCTATAACGATTTACACAGCCAGTCTACCCAGAAAGGATGATGGATATACATGTATATGTGTTGCTCACTGATTTTATGCTATTGAATCATTATCACTGATTTCCTTGGATCAAATACCTTTTTTACATATATTCTTTTTTTTTTAGTATAGGGTGATGTGTGACCAATCCTGAAGGAAATTAAAGTTTTCTTTGAAGCTAAGAGCCACTCAAAATACCATATTCTGCAATGTACATTTCAATACTTCATAATTGGGACTGTTTGAAAAAGAAGTTTTACCAGTTGGATACTTTAACCTTATGAAAATTCCTGTCCTTTTGCATTACCACGGTTTAAATAAAATGCGTGAGGTATTTTGGTGGTTATTTTTTTACCTGACAGCTAAGAAAGCAATAATTTTGCTTGTTAGTAAGCAACCAGAAGACCGACGGCTTAAGGTCCGCTCTGAGGGACCTGGTAATGAGGATTAATGCCTTACCAAAGGGCACTAGCGCATCGACTTGGTTTCGAAACCCGGGTCACCGGATAACGAGACCAAATCTATATTGCTTTCACTAACAAGTCAGAAACGTGTCTTTTGAGATGGAAGTCATCACAATTTGTATATTTTAATTTTGTTTGTTTCAGCTTCATCACATCCGCTGGTTAGAGCGCCCCCACCCACGACATCATCAGGCACAGGGACATCACAACCCACTGCAACCAATTCAGGCACCATTCCCGTCGGTGAGTTTTAATAACAATAATAATAATTTCTTTCATAACTCTTACCAGTTACAATCTGACTGACCAAAGTGCTTATAGGATTATTACCCTAGTCACTTGATTCAGTTAAGATTACGATTCTGCACTGAACAGAACACACTCCACTCGGGAGTATTTCCAGCCAGTCACCTTTTGAATGTGTGTGAACATGCTAATCCAATCCCATTGATGTTCACAGTGTGATGTGAAAAAGCATTCAATTAAATTCCATCATAGAATTCTTTGTGACATTTTTTCTGATTTCATAAGTAATATAGATAATTTCTGATCTAGTGTCATTCAATATATCCATTAGACTAATAGATTTTTGCATTGGCCAACACTACAAAATTTATTCAGCCACTGCTGTCTTTGAAGAAAACTTAATAGTTATTGAAGATATCGTTGATATCAATTTCCAACTTTGCATTTCAGAGGTAAGTGCAGTAGGTCCTAAAGTCACATTACCATCGGGAAGTCCATTACATTGTTTGTAATGCGTTTGTAAGGATGTCTCTTTTATCCTGTAAGCCACCATAATGTTTGGATAAACTTGAATTACAATGTTCTCCTTTCCTGATTCTATTTCCAATATCAACTTGTACCTTTTTCTCTTCAACTCATATCTTATTCTCTGAGTTTTGTCAAAAAGCAGTGGTATTATGCAGCCTTAAATTTTTTTAAATTTAAGTTGTCATGTATAGTGAGACCTGCTGTGTGGAAAAGCCACCTTTGTGTTTCTTTTCAATGGTATTTCTCATATAAAAAAATACTAAAGTAACCTGTCAGTAAAGGCCTCCTGTAAGTCAAAACACATTTCTTCTCTCCCTTGAACAGAAAAGCCACCTTCCTGTTTCTTTTCAATGGTATTTCTCATATAAAAAATTACTAAAGTAACTTGTCAGTAATGGCCACCTGTTAGTGAAAGCACATTTCTTCTCTCCCTTGAACAGTCTTTATATCGTCTGTTTTGAGTCAAAAGGGCGTTAACTCGTATTGGTTTACAGAGGTAATACCCTTATGGCTCCAAATAGATGCTATACAGGTTTCACTGTCAATTTCTGTACAAAATGTGTTGCTTTCTTGTGCTATCTGGGTTCCCTCAACACTGAGTTTATATCCTATATTTTTGCATTGCCCCATCAGCTAAAGTCTATCCCCGCCAGCAGCAGCAGCAACAGACGCAGCAGCCCCCTCCCCAGGTACCCACCTCCCAGCGGTTCCCCATGCTCTCTGATCAGACGGCGGGGCCTGCCTATATCCAGATGCATCGGAGCTCACCGGGCGTGACCGCCAGTACCCCGGCCTCCACCCACCCTGCTACCATCTCCACCACGGTGCCGGTCCCCCACACCACGCCCGCAGGGGCAACAGAGGTCAAGATGGAGAGACCACCGCCCCACGGATACGCCCTCTCATATTATTATCATCCAGATTTAGGTGAGGAATGGTGGATTTCTAATCATTTGATAAAAATATAATAATAACGTTTTATTTACCCAGGGTAGCCACTTCAGTTATGAAACTGCTCTTCCAGCGGGCCCTGCATAACATAATATGTTATTACTACCCTTTTCCAATCTAATATGCTGAGCGCCTAGCTAGAAGGCAGAAGGTCCCATTGTTATAAGTCTTTGGTATGACTCGGCCGGGGTTCGAACCCACAACCTCCTGTTCATGAGGCAGGCGCTCTAACCACTGAGCCACCATGCCCGGATTATAATATTATAATTGTTGGGTTAGAACTGATATTGACACAAAATAAACTCTCATTGAATGTAAGAAAATTGCTGTGCTTATGTCATACGTTTGACTATGTTAGAAGTCACATCCCTCAAATTTGTGCTTGCTTTTCTTTCTTTCATAGGTTACCAGCATGCTGTTGCTATGCAACAATATCCTGGTCGTCATGGTTACAACCCAATCATTAGACCGCCCGTTGGTAAGTAGGCATCTTGCCCTCTCAGCATTGTGCTAGAAATATCATGGGGAAAAATGCTTGTGCCAAAGCGTATCCATAATGTTCTGAGCAGAAATATTGGGGTATTCTTCAAATGATCCCTGTCCCCCACTCCTCCCCCCTAACATTTATATGTTCTCTTGCATTCCAAAGCAATTAAGACTTTAAGACTATTGTGTAGATGTAATTTATTAATTTTCAACTCTTCTGTTAATCTTATCTCTATTCACTAGACGGTCAACACCGATTACCTCATCACCCTGGCTCATCGTTGAATCAGAACAGTCCTGTTGCAGCAGCATTAGCAGCTACAACCCATGCAGCCAATATGGCTGGGGCCCCCGGAAGGCCAGGCCAGCTGACTATGATGGTTGGAGCAGATCACAGGCGGCCTATTGGATTGCAGGGTAATACTACCCCGGGGGTGCCCAGCACTAGTGTGGGGGAAGGTTGGTCAAAAATGCTTGTTGGCATGTCAGTTGACCCGTGTAGTCGTGTCCAATGGGAAACTTTGATGTAGATTTTAGCATGTTTGCTGTGGCTAGATTTGAAAAACATGATAAATTTGCTTGTGTATTTACTCATGGTTTGCATGTTTTCCTTTACCTTCTTTTTTATGTTATTTTGTTCAATTATTTTGTAGTGCGTATACCATTTTGAATGTTTATTCAGTTATGTGAAAGCTTGGCAATGTTTATATTTTTTAAAGGAAGTTGTTGATATTGCACGTGTTTCTTTTTCGTTCTTGTATTAGTCCAGCTGCATATTTTTTTAAAACAATTATGGAACAAATGCCTGAAAGTTCTGGGGGGAATTTGTGCATGTTCAAAGATGAAAAACAAATGCAGAATTCTTTGCAAATCAATGAGAAAACTGTACATTTCTAATGCCTGCTTCTCATTTTACTATGTTTCTGGTGATTATTAATTTATGTAAATAGTTTTGTATTTGATCTTTTTTTACAGCACACACATCTTACCTTATATAAATTTTACACTTTTTTAAGTGCTAAATATTAAGGTGTAAAGTATATTGACTGTTAAAGAAACTGTATACTGGTAGTTTTCAGAATATATGTAATGACAAAGTGTTTTTTATTCAAGCTTGCAATGAAAAACTTAATAATCGAAAGAAAACGGCACAAATGATTTAGTTTGAAGGCCTGTATGAATTGTTTAATGTCATGTGCAGTGATTATGCATTTGCTCTTCTAACTCTTGTTGTTTAGACACAGTTTACAAACAGTGTTTCTATAAATATCCTAATTGTCTTGTTATCTCCCATCAGGATCGGCCGAGGGCAGTGTTCCTTCGTTCACGATGGCACAGGTTCCGCCCGGTGCCCTGGGGTTGACCCAGGGTCAGATGCCCCCATCCTCCGCAGCCAATCCCGGTGCTTCCCCTCGACCTAGTATTCTCAGGAAAAGAAATAACGATAGGTGAGTTCAGAGCTCTTTTACTTCTGTCCTGCTGCATCTTAATTCTAGTGATCAAGATTCAAGATTCAAGATTTTATTGTCCATATATAATACAGAAATTTGTTTTCCATTGGTGCAACATGTAATATGTAAAGACAAAAACATGGTGTCGTGTGCTGAAAGCCAGAAGGGCGTCAAGACTCTATAAAGAGAAATGTATGAGCAGGTACGGTCCTCCAGGTTTCAGCGCAAACATAACGAGACAATTATATGACTTATAAGGGAGCTTAGAAAGGTCATATTTAAAGAGAAGGTTGAGTTTTGGGAAGAGGTGAAAAATAATTTGTGAGCATTATCATTGTTATTAAGCAAGTGTGGAAGAACATCAGATACAAAATGTTCCCTGAAAAGCATGGCTCTTCAAATGCCTTAATATTCTAAATATGGCATGTAACAGAAAATAGGGACAGAATTTTAAGCCACATGTTAGTGCAGTCCCATATACATCTTTCTGTGTACAATGCTTGTAACTTTCCCAAAATTTTGCAAAATTTCTTATCATTTTGATGATTCCAGAACCTTGCAGTATACACCAATACCTATATGCTAGAGGATCAACCTTTTCTGATTGATTCCACAACGTTTCTTTCACAATGCAATCGCATGACCAGAACACAACTTTATCTTTAACCATGCTTCTTCATGACCTTGTAGCCTTGTAAACTTTATCCGGAGCTATTATATATTCAATAAAACAAAATGAACTAACAACAAAAAAGAGCAACATTTTTGGTGCGTTTTGGTAGCTATTTTAGTATTTCTTTTCATCTAAAGCTCTTGCTTTCACGCTGTTATTCTTCCACTGCCTTTGAAGATATATTTCAACTTTTGAACACTTTGTTTTTTTTTCTGTCTTTTTAGCGCATCAAGCCGGAAACCTGTCATGGCCAGCGCCGTCATGTCACAACCAGGTAGCCCAGGGGTCAAAGTTGAAATCACAAGAATACCGGTCACAAGTAATTCACCAAAGCCAAGGTGAGTGTTACAGGGATTGGGTATCTTTGTCTCAGATTCTGAAACAAAATCCTGGATTTAGCTCATGCTGCAAGGATAATTATTAACCTTTGGGTCAGTCAGGAACCCCATGAATTTTACAAGCCGATCGCCTGTCTGATTATCAAGATATTTATGATTAGAAATCGAAATTTCAGTGGTTTTTGTAACACTACAGTCTATTGAGGAAAATGAGTATTGGAAAACCAGTCACTCAAAAAAAACTTTTTGAAGCACTTCATGATCATTTTGTATATGAAGACTATTCTTTACTAATTTTCCTTGCTCTCTTGAAAAAATGATTCTCTGTTAATATCATCTCCCACTTTCAATTTGTGTACAGTGATTCATTACCCAGTAGTCAACATTCAGAGAACAGCAACGCCTCTGAGACCAGCACAGATACTGCACCCCTCTCTACCGGTAGTGGTCCCATCTCCACTGGTCCTGGTCCTATCCGCATCAAGCAGGAGACAGATACCAACGGCCTGGACCTGGTACCCCTCGGTGGCTCGGCCTCGACGCACGAGAACAGCATTAGCAGTTTGGCGCCCTCAGTAGGTAGTACGGAGGAAGTGGGTCCATCGCCGAGGAAAAAACCAAGGAAACAGCAGCACATGTAAGTACTACAGAATTGGTAAAATTGGATAATGGCATATACACGGTCAAACCTGTTAAAGAATTCGACACCGTTCGGGTGTTTACCCAATAACAGGTGTTGTCAATCACCAGGGTTAGCCTTCAGTTTTATGACCATTAGACCTTATGTAATGCTTTGCTTTTCCCTCACCCGAAGACTCTCAAGCTCTCTTCTCGAGCTCTCGGAGAGATTAGGGGGTAATTCTTGACTGGCCTACGGGTTTGCTGTGTGCAGATTTGTACTCCCATTAATGGTATTTCCACCAAGTCTGGTGTCAGCGAATTATGGCCTTCTGCACATGGAAAGTGACGAGTGACTCCTTTTAATGTGCCCACCTCTCTTTAAAGGCTGACTTTCAATCGTGATCACTTTGATTATGTGTTGGGTAGAGTTCAAACATCACTGGTTTGAAGAAGCTTGTGCCAGCCTTACATTGGTAACTATCTTGAATGCTCCTCCTCCCTTGATTGACTAATAGTGAGGATGTAATACTTCTGCGGACCTCCCAGCTGTAAGCCTACAATCATTACCTCTATATTATTTCTCTTTGCATGTGGGAAATCAGAAAAGTACTTGAAAGCCTAAAGATGTATGTATTTTTAAAAACGTTGTAAAATAATGTATATACAATCCAAATCTCTCATTTATCCTTAGTGATTGTAATGAAATTGAGTTTTGTCTTCAAGCTTTGTTTAAACTGCCTTCTGGGGGCGGAATGCGCTCCATTCGTCATCCAACTTATACCTCGTCATCGTCACAAGTGCGAGTGTGGCTACAACAACTAGATTGAATTGCTTGTCTCTTTAGCTGCCTCACATGAATGAAAAAGAATGTGTACAATCCATAATGCATCTTGTTTGACCTATGACCTCTGAATGTTTTCTCGTATTTCAGTATTGCCACTGAGCATCCAATGATGCCAGATGATCAGTTAACAGACGATAAGAAGAATTAGTAGTAGTGGTAGTAGAAGTCACAGTCACTGTTCTAGCAGTAGAAGTAGTAGTGGTAGTAGTAAGAGGTATGATAATGATGATGATGATATATTTTATACAGTAGGCTTGCGGGTGCACTATGTGAGAGAGAGGGAGGATGGAGGAGTCCTGAAAAAGGACTGTTGGTATAGTCTTGAAAAGACTGTTGGTTATATGATATATGATATATTTTGTTTTTCAGTATTGCCACGGAACATCCGATGATGCCAGATGATCAGTCAACAGACGATGAGAAGAATTAGTAGTAGTGGTAGTAGTAGAAGGTACAATGATAATGATGAGGATATATTTTGTTTTTTAGTATTGCCACGGAACATCCGATGATGCTGGATGATCAGTCAACGGATGATGAGAAGAATTAGTAGTAGTGGTAGTAGTAGGAGGTACAATGATAATGATGATGATATATTTGATACAGTAGGCTTGCAGGTGCACCATGTGAGAGAGAGGGAGGATGGAGGAGTCCTGAAAAAGGACTGTTGGTATAGTCTTGAAAAGACTGTTGGTTATATGATATATGACATATTTTGTTTTTCAGTATTGCCACGGAACATCCAATGATGCTGGATGATCAGTTAACAGACGATAAGAAGAATTAGTAGTAGTGGTAGTAGAAGTCATAGCCACTGTTCTAGCAGTGGTGGTAGTAGTCACTATGAACATGACTGACAAAGAAAGCGGACAAAATATACAGTTCCTCAGGTAGACAAAGGAACATCCCTTCACTGCTATTATGTAAACATGTGTAGAACAGGTGTCACATGCATATTCACCTTTTTACATAATAGCAGTGAAGGGATGTTCCTTTGTCTACCTGAGGAACTGTATATTTTGTCCGCTTTCTTTGTCTGTCATGTTCATAGTGAGTAGGATGTATGATGATG